>JAVQJD010039591.1:0-32125 GCA_036023655.1 Nannoperca australis | reverse complement strand
GTTTGTTTTTAACATAGTTCATGGTGGAGAATAGCTCCTCACATACGTATGTGGATCCGGAGATCGACAGGATGAAAGTCTTGATAAATGCACGGCGTTTTGGCGGGTATACCGGCTTCCGCAAATGTGACGCTTATTTTGAGCGACGAAAAATAATAAAATATTATTTTATTTTAATATTTCAAGATCACAATAATCTTCCAATTTAGAACTACAATTTAAAAAAAGAACTAACACAAATAAAATAAACTTCAATTAAATACTTTAATTATTATAATTTATTTTCCCAAGCCACGCGGAGCCGCAGTGTAAGGATGAAAGAGCCGCATGTGGCTCCGGAGCCGCGGGTTGCCGACCCCTAGACTGTCACAGTCTGGCTGTGATTTTCATCCATGCACCTGATGCCCTTGGACTTTCCCATCTTTCCACATCACCTAGACTATCAACTAAATAAAATTCTCCAAAAGTCCAAGGATGCTTTTTACCCTTGATGCAACTTAGCAAGTGGAGTTACATAAAGAAAGAAAACACGTCCTTAGCTCTCCTGCTAACAAAAGTTTGAGTAAGATCACGAGAAATTTTGAAGTATTTAAGAAGTTTTTATTTTCTTAACTGGGCAGAAATGGAGAAACTAGATGCATTAGATCTTTCTGCTTTGATAATTTGATAGGGAGTTGAATTAGAAAATAGAAGCTTGGTCCTTTTTTAATTAACATTATAAAAGCTCAGTAACATACCAGTTTATTAAAGGGCTTATCTCATCATTTTGCTTATCAGACCAATTAACACAGGGAGGATATTCTAATTGAAACTTAATTTAATCATTTCAATGAACAGAATATATGCTAAAGGAAATAGTGATTGTAAAAGCGTAGACTTTAAGATGACAATAATAAAATAGATTTAAAGACAGATTTAAGAAACACTTTAATCCAAAGCAACTTCCAAGTGGGTTGAACCCATGACCTTCTGTTTGATAGGCACACAGCTGTACCTCTCAGCCACCACACCAACTGGCTTCGAGAATAATACTTAAAGATCCGTTGTCAAAAGTAGCTAAATGTTCTCCACATAAGATATAACACATATGAAAGTAAAAAAGAAAAAGAACTTGAAGAGGAGCAGTCTCTATGGATGGGAGATCTACAGTATGGTGCAAAAAAGAACTCTTTTTATTTCTGTAAGACTGCAGACTTCCATTCTCTCTGCTCTGTCAAAAATAAATGGCAATCCCGGCAGGGCAGGTGGGAGTCGTAATAGAATGTAGACACAGTAATGGAACGTAGTAATATGAAATGGTTCCATTTCATAACAATGCCGTCCAAGCCCTTATGAATAGGTCTAAAGTGAAGAGGATAGAATACAAGGATTTTGAGCCTGAGCTTAGCAGATGAGCAGGCTTATTGAAAGTAGTAACTGTGCGAGTTAAAGGTCCAATGGAAATGGCCAATAGCTGACAGAATTACTAGTTTCATCAGCTCCTTCAAATAGGAGCTCTTTTTTGGGGGGTGGGGGGGTGGACACAGAATAGAAGTAGCTGCCATCCCTTCATTATCTGAATGGGGTTCTGCAGATAATGCATAATACATACTGCAGAATGCATGCATGAAAAAGAGCTTCACATCTGTAGAAGCATTGTATTCCTCAACACCAACATTACAGTTGACCCTCCATGTCTGAATGTTACAGTTATAGATGTGGCAACCCTCACACTGTGACCACCCTTGCTTGCTAATTTTGAAAACGCAGGGCTGCAATGACCTTAATTTATGACTCACAGGGGTTCCGGTAATGGCAGAGCAGAAGAAAGTCAAACTGGGAGAGATGTCAACCTTGTTGTTTTTCAGTATAATTTCAAACTGAGGCCCCAGCTGACATATAAAGGTTGACTGACATCTGCGGTGGCATGGGTCATGGTGGTCACCAGCAGAAAAAAGACTGTAATGAAAGCCATTCATTTCTCTGGGATTAATTGTGAATTATGTTGTGTCCACATGAAAGAGGTGTTTTTTTGTTTGTTTTTACATAACAACACAAGGACATGGCTGTAGCACAGACAACACAAACCAATGGAAGAAGGGAGGGGGAGGGTTGTGGTTTTACATCATTTTATGCACGCGTTTCTATTGAACACACAGTGAACACATGTATGTACATGATCTTACACATTCTTTACTCCCACTCATAAACATGAACTTATTTATTTATTCAATTAGCAATTACTTTACTGGAAAAGATAAGAGGCCAGGAGTGAATATTGTGAGTGACCTCGTTATATTACAAAGAGAAGAGGGCTCGATGTTGTGAGTCCAGGAATTAAATTAATGTATCCTATGGGAAATTCCCTTCGAATGTTGAGATGAAAAGAGATGATGCAGCTTCTTCAATGCTCATGAGGTTCAGAAAGTCCTCCAACCATTTATTTAATTGAATTAATTGTCTATTTCAATAGAAATAACTTTCCAATTTAGATAATTATTACATAGAGAAAGAATTATGCACTTTGTTGGAAGGCATACTAATGCTACAATGTTTTGTGCAGATGTACAATGAAGGTCTTTGGGCTGCAAGCACGTAGCCAGACATCTACATCAATGTTCAAGAAGTGTGTCCCCAATTACATCCAAGAGGGCCTTAACAGCTGGAGAATGCATAAGGGTGCCCACCTCCCCACAACCATCCCAGCATAATGCCTGAGAGGGTTTGATCCATTTTTTGAAGTCTAGAGGGGGTGATGTGTGCTCTGTGCAGTATTTTCAGTTGTATTACCCTAAATCTTACACATTTGGATCCCACTCAAGTGGTGTGAGTGAGATACACATGTATATCAGAGGGAGTCTGAATATTACTGTCAGGGAAGGAAAGGAGAAGAAGCTTATGTATGACTGAAACCATTCCCCCCTCATCAGCATGTTATCCAGGTCTTTATGGCAACCTACATGGGTACCATTTGAGGATATTTTCACGATAATAGCTTTTAACAGAAAATGTGGATTTGTTATAATTTCTGTAAATGGAATTATGGTATTGTCCTTCACAATTTGACCTAGCTGATATATGTAATGTCCTCGCAAAGGTAATTTGATCAATGGGTTACCGCCTGCTGAAAAGATTGGATTTTTCCATAGTGTATATAAAGGGAACCGACAATTATATCAATGGATTATTCAACCTTGCACCAGGTTTGATATAATACCATACACGTCAGAGAGGTGTTGATTCAGCTCTGGTCATTTTCAAACTAAGCTATATTTGCAGAGCTAATTACATGGATTACATGTACACCCTATATATGTTTGGATTTCAAAAAACCCAATACTCAGAGAGGGGCAGTGAGAGCATTAAGGCCCATTAATTAAACAGCAAAATGATTTCAGCTGAAAGTCCAAGGATATTTTTCTTGATACAAGTCAACATGTCAGGCCGGAAAGGTGTAAATAAACTGCAGATCATGGTCTTGGAAATGCCAACCTGCTTTGAAAGTTACTTGGAGAAAAAAAAGCGATGTTAGAGCTGACATACCGTTAAAAGATAGAAACAGATTACAAGGTCAAGTGATGTAAAGAAGTACATTAAAATCTTGTTTAGAAATAGAATGATATTAGAAATTACAAATAGCCACATCCCAGTATAGACAAACTACTTTTATTTTGCTTCAGGAGCTCTTTCCTTCCAGCATTAAAATGTTAGATGGGATGATAAGGAGTCAAAAATACACATGGGATGGAAATCTGTTCAAAAAAAATCTGTATAATTCATTATTCCTCTCCCTTGTGCTTTCAGTGATGAATCATTGTCATTACCTGGAGAGAACAGAGAAGAGAAGTAATCTCCAAAAGAGCATATATTCCTCTTCAAGACTTCAAGCATGAATAATAGATAATGACCTTTTCTGTACACTTGCTCTGAACTGCAGGTGTCCAGCTTTAACTGAATATTTCTGTGGTTTCGGCTGCAAACACACATCGACATCTGGACATAAAAGGAGCCTTTCCACACAGATAAATAATCTAGTCATTACAAAGCTCAATGGAGAACATGCTGTGCTTTTATAAATTTATAATATACACAAGGACCATATCCATGTCGGCCCCACATGGGTTAGTGATGGGGTGGCATTTCAGCATTCAGTGTATTTCCTCATTGACTGTAAAGACAGAAGTAATGTAATGTTTACTTCACAGAAGTAATGTTTGATCAAATATTTCCGAACATTCATTAACAACTAGATTTTGAAAGTGGAATTGGACATTTCATCACTGTCAGTGTTGTATTATCCTTGTCCTGTCTTGTCCTTTGTTTATTTATTGTGAGCACGCATCAAAACAATTTCCGATCAATCGTACGTGATTGATGGTTCCAATAAAGTCTCAAACTTGATCACAGTCATGTTCAGTTTTCAGTTTTAGTAAGCCTTAAATTTTACTATCCAGTCAGTGTTGACAACAGTCTCACTGATATATACAATAGAATCTGCAATGTGGATTATATTGTAAATACTTATTAGGGAATAAGCAGTGTTCACAGTCTTGGATAATGTGCGTACATTTTACAAATTTCCATGCTTTAAATATTCTTTCCAAACTTTAAAAACAATCACATCAACAAATACAGAGTTCATTCTCAGATATAGCAGCCAGCTAACACAATACAACAAGAATGGATTGAAAGATTAAGTCTCCCCACCAGTGAGAGTGTCTGACATTAGGGAATGCATGAAAAATTTATGAACTCCATCTCCCCACTGGACCCTTGGCATTTTGTTGGTAATTCAATGCCCTCCAAAATAAGATTAAAAAAAGCTCGACATGGCTTAGTCTGGGTTTTTACTGTAAATTAAAATACTGACATGTAAACAAAGACAAATGTAGAAGTTTCAAATTATATTCGTGCCAAGATACAATATGAATGACCACAGAAGCTCTGACGAAGACTTTGACTGAGTCTTCTTCTAGTAATTTCACAATAAAATGAAAGGAGAATGGGATCAAAGTGGAGGGAATTGCTGCTTTACACAAAATAGTCTATGTAACATTGAGAACCCGACATTCCAGTATTATTGTACACTTGCCTGGACCAGCAGAGAGACCAGCATTTGAAGCCTCACCTGGGTGCCCATTGTGGCCTGCAGGAACCATCAGCCATCGAGATGATGGAAATTCATACCTTCTAATTCCTAAATGTTCTCACAAGATATGCAGCAGTCCATGGAGTCCAAGAATAGCCAACAAAGAGGTCTATTCATTAATCATTCATGCTGGCATGTACGTAACAGTTCTTTTGCAAATGAGGTCCAGGCCTTTACTGTTTGCATCTATGAAATGTTGGAATATATTTTTGTCACATGCCCTGTTAAGACTGAAAAGAAGTGAACTAGTGTACATGTGCTTAGTTTTAATCAAGAAACTCTAGAGTCTTCAGGTTTACGTACATCTTTTGAATGATATTTAAAAAATGATCAATATTGTAATTATTCATCTTTCTTCCTGTCTGCATTTTCTTTGCATTTTTTTCATTTGCTCTCTTTCATTTTATTCAGTTTAGATCATTCCTGTTTTTTGTATTGCCCTTCCTTATTTAATTTTACCTTTCCTTCATTCCTTGCCTCTTATTATATTATTATATATTATTATACATTATTTGCATGCATGTTAAGAACACTGTTTTCTCTAGGCTTTATTTGTATTTTAAACATCTGCATGGGTTCTTCCTTTAGAAAATCAGGTCCATGCCGGCTGATTATTGTCTAATTATTCTTTGCAATGTGAAACAAACACTGGACAACGCTGAAAAACATATCTGATACCTACAGTGTAATTCTAAGAGTGGAGGGGAGAGACAGTTTTGTCCAATGCATGTTCAAGTTGAAACATAAATAAAACCTTGATTGGAGGTTGTCGTGGTTCGTCCTTTGTGTTGTCTGGTCTCCCCATTTCCTGTTTTATTTTGGAGCCTTTGTATTTGTGTTCGTGTTTTCTTTTTGCCTTCCTGTCTTTGTCTGGTTCCCTCCTTAGTTTGATTGCACTCACCTGTCACCGTCACCCACCTGTGTCTGATCCCCTCGTTTGCTTTCTTTATATATAGCGGTTCCTTCCCTTTGTCTCCTGTCGGTTCATTGTGGTTGTGTAGGTGTCGTTTGGTTTTGCCTGTTTGTTTCATGCCCGTTCTTCTGGTCTCCTCATTCTGCATGTAAATTGTTAATACATTTCTTCTGCACCAGCCGGTCTGCATTTGGGTTCTTTTTCTGCTGCCTAATGGCACACCATCACCAGTGGTATGATGGTGCATTAAAGTATAATTTTTATTGAAAATATTTGGTTTTTATTATCTCTCATAGAAACCAATGAGACATTTCCACCACCCACAAGGATGAACATAGGATGACATATCCTAATAAATAAAAGAACAAAAGCCTTCCACCAAATAGCTTTTGTCATTCCTCTGTATGCAGCTAATACTCACCTGCCCTTATGCCTAGTCTTGCTTGAGGGTCAAATTGGTCAAGGGGATAAAATAAGCGAGCCAAAGGCAGTGGTCAGATTAAACCCATTTTGTTTAAGACAAAAAAGGTAAGTATCGCCTAGAGGAAGAAACCGCTTTCTCCCCACCTCTTCCTCTGTGGTCAGTTAACATCACAATGGCAGAATGCAAAATGTATTTAATTATTTACTGGACATACACTGATCCTTGTATACATTACTATTGTATACTGTATATAGGCTTGTATACTTGTACTGAATTAAGAGTTTGAGATTCCTGGCACACACTGTCCTCTTCTATGTACATATTTGTCTTTCATCCTTCTCTTAGATAAAATCACTGGAAGAATACTGGTGCAAGCAATGAATGTGATTAATTTAATTACTTATCCAACCTAATCTCAGCAAAGGAATGTGAAGTTTTTGAAACAGAAGAGGAAAAAAAACTGTCACTTTTAAATTCAGCATTCAACTCTCACGTGGATTCTTTAGACACAGCTTCAGGCAGCCATTGTGGGTTTTGATGTGCGGCTATTATACAGGTTGGTCCATAAACATACTGCATTTAACATCCAGACTGACAAATTTCTTTGCATATTAGCCCACTGTTTTCAAATTAGAGATGGCAAATCAGGATTTAGACACAATCTGTGTCCACTGTTTCTAGAATGTGTATTGAACATCCAAACATCTGAGGATCTGGATATCAGACTGAATCATTCTCTCCCCCCCAACCTATATCAGCAGTTTTTCCTCTTTACAATCAGCTTGCAGGGCTGCAGGATTTGCTGTAAGTCCCAACTGAGTGTTACAAAAAAGGGGCTTTAAAAGCCAAAAGTCCTAAAAGCAATGTGTGTTGCATTGTTTGTTCCATCAATGCATCTTGCTAAAGGGAAACATGATGCTTTAATATAGTTTTAGCATAGTCATGAATGATGGTATTTATTTTGTGTGCAAGAAATAACTTTCTTATCATGTTTACATATTGTAAAATGATCAACCTGTAAGTGTGTCCCATGAGCTTTTCTTAGAGAAGACATTAAATACAAATTGATATTTAGAAATGTATATTTCATTTTTCTACCAGGTTACATTCAAGCTGGTCCGAAGAAAACAATCAGCTGGTGGGCTAAGAGTTAAGGCACTAGACGGTGGCAAAAACACAAGGAAACTTTGAATGCTGAGGTCCTTTCTTTGATCACAGTTAATACTTCTCTAAGAGGATTAAACTGTCATATTAGATAGATTTGCCTCTGAGGGGATAAATATAAATCCTCCAAGTCTCAGCAGTGAAATCTGTAACCTCCTGCATCTTGCCACACATGGCGGCGTTACAAAAAAAATGCAAACCCTCTGCATTAGGTTTTCCATTGCTTGTCATGTATTATACAACATGTCAGAATTCACTGGTGACAAGAGAGTAAAAGGATCTATCGTCCTGCCAAATATATTTTGCATTAATATTTCATGTTTGCACAAAAGTGGATATATTGCACAGAAATATCCAAACAGGATGGGGCCGTTTTACTGACAACTCAGTACACAAAGGCTTTCATTAATGGTCAGATAAGCCTAATTGTTGGAAATATTTGATTCTTATCACCTGTTTAAAACTGCCATGGTCAGCAGGAGAATAGGCTAAATAATGTTACGCAAGATTTGTTTTTGTCATTTCATCTAAACCAAAAATGCAGCTGTAGCAAGCAACTCACTATCCTCATTCATATTTCACAAATTATACCCAGCTACAAAAAAAGCCTGAAAAACCAGCAGTTAGAATGAAAGTACAGAGTCGTTGCTATGGAAACGATACACCGTCTCATGCAGCCGCATTTGTGTAAACTGGCAGGTTTCAGAATGTTGCAGACCCAGTGCATTACAAGTAATTGGTAATGTCAACACATATCGTCATGAATCTTTGGTCTGAACTGGGCTTTTATCACAAGGCTAGCTGTAGCCACGCCCTCCACATCTTCTCCAGACTACATTTAGTGTTGCTTTCAAGCTTTTTTACGATGATATTTGACACATCAAATAAGGAGGGATGGTAATCAATGCTCACAAACTACAGTGAAGTTGCAGGCTACAGCTGGAAAAAGCATGCAAAATGCAGGCTGGTCATGGCAGCAATGACACATATCTCCCCTCCTCATACTTGAATAGCTGCATCCACCACCACCACCACCATCCCATCCACCCCACAAACACACACACACACACACACACACACACTCTCCATCAGATAGGCCCCTCACCTCAGCTGGCAGGATGGGCAAAAAAAGGCAAATGTATTGGTTCACTATTATTTAGGACTAACACAGTCCAAGTTAGAGTTCTGGGGAGGTGAGTGGATTTGCTGGGATTAGTCGGAGGCTTAATGAACCTCCTGGGCTCCTATGATTATTTCCCAAAGAGACAACTCAGGTTAAACAATGTGTGAAATTAATTTATAAATATTAATGGCCTTCCTAATGAAACCCAGCTAATCTACTTGGATTTTGTTTGCAGACTTGGTGCAGATTAAATGCTTTGAGCTTGCTCCTTCAAGCTGTTTATCTCAGGTGCTCATTATGAGCAGATGATCGATGCATTGATTAAATCTCACCAAAGATATATTCTAGCTTTTTATCAGACTCTTACCATTGCCATCAAGGCTTTAGGTTCTTTCTCTAAATGAGGCATAATTATGTGCAAACAGAGAGAAAGTGATCCACAAAGGCAGAAGAGGGTGATTAATATTCAAAACTGAGTCTGCCACCAACTGGTCGTTGGTAAAAGGCTTTCCTGTGTGGAGTTGCTTTTCCATAGAATAGCAAAGTGGTGAAAGAAAATGATATTCAAAATTAAAAACGTTAACTTCAACTTTTAAAAAGGATCTATTTTCAGATATTTCCTTCATTTCTTGGACCCATTAGGTCTCAGCCATCCTTAACAATATAAATAAATAGGTACAAAAGCTTAATTCACACAAATATTGGTCTCTAGCTAAAAGACTGAAGCTGAAAAAACTTTTATTTTGCTACCATCATCACAACTATTTAAAAGCTAACCATTTTGATAATCAGCAGAACATTCCCCTGACTATATCGACCTTTTCCTTTGGCCTTTTCCCATGAAGAATTGAAATGCTGTGAGACAGCAGCTCTTAGCAGGATTAAATTGGTGCTGAGTAAAGCCCATTTTAACCTGACCACCGCCTCAGGATGCATAGATACTACTATGAAGCCCAAACATGGCATTTTACTCCCTGAGCTGCAGTTCCAAGATATTTCATCACAGCAAATATTTGTGACCGCACAGATGGCTAAAGCACTTTTAACTCAGCATTTTAAATGAAAATGCCAAGCGATGATGTCATGATAGATGCTCTCTAATTACAGTACAGCTACACTTTTTTATTCATTCCCATTTCCATGAATTCATAGACTTCCAGAGGCATAATTTAGAGATAGAAATAGAGCAGAGGCAAAGGGAAATGAGAAATAAAGAGAGACAGAAAAGCAAACACACAGAGTCAAACAAACAATACAAAGAGACAACAGATTAATAGACCAACAGATGAACAGAGACAGATAGCATACTGTTGTTCTTAGAAGACAGACTCTGGTTGCATATCACTGTGCTAACGATATTTAATGCAGTTTGGTTTCAGCGACTGAACTATGGTCAGTGTTCAGAAAATATATCATTCTTTATCTTAAACTGTTTGGAGTCTAATGGAATGGCAGTTTAACAGACTCGGACAAAGATGGTGGTGGATGGCAGCATATTTCAAATACTTGACAACACATTCATGGTGGCAGAAATAGACTTCATGACGTGATAACTTGTTCAGGAACTGTTCATGTGAGTGATACACTCAAGAGCCGTCGTTGGACAAGAGGGTTTTAACTTGCACAAAAGAATTCAAACGGTGATAATTTGGAATATCAATTAGTTTATTTGCATATTTTACACCAGTATAGCATATATATTTCATGGACGTCTTCATGAATAGCAATAATAGCACATTTTATTTTAAGAACTGGTAGTAAAAGTTAAACCAATAGCAGATATAATTTAGAGTGAAATAATTGGAGATGTGTGGAAGGTAGTAGGTAGTAAAAGTTTTAAAAAGAGATGGGATAAAAGTTAAGGATTATTAGTCACCAAATTACATATTTCTACCACAGACGGCTAAACCATATATTTTGATTATTCATAGATTTACACGTATCATATTTCACAGGCCATATCCAATAAGTAGGGATGTGAAAATGCAATATTGCTGGAGAAATGGCACTGCTCTAACACAGTCACGCAGCATAGAGAGAGTGAGACAGACAGCCACCAAAAAGAGAGACTTTAGATGCTTGTCGTTATATAAAATAGTTTCAACAGTGCTCATCGTTGAGGGACTGTAGAAGCAGTGATCTGTGATATATAACGAACGGGCTGATAGTGGAGTGGTGTGACATATTTCTATGGACATTAGGATCAGTTTTTTTCTCACTCTAAAAACTTGTCACGCGTTGTCACTGACTGAATTTGCATCTCAATGAGGACACTCTAAACAACCATCTTTACAGGCACCTTTCAAGCCTACAGGAGGTGAGTGTTTGACACTCAAAAGATAGATTTTGTTTAGAGTGTTATTTTAACCTCATGAAAAATGATTTATTGTCTTGCACTCACACTCTGTTACATCATTTGTAGAAAGCAGCATTTGGCGTCTCTGCACAGCTGCTGCTGTTGGGAATATTCAGCTGAAGAATTCATTTACCACTTTGGTTCAACTCCCTGTGACAGGCATGAAAGCTTGTTTTGTACCGGAGTGTAAAAGTGATAGGTGAAGTTCAGCTATAATGCTCTGTGGCAAATTGATTATATATGAGCTGCAATGAGGTACCTGTTCAGAGTATTGATTGGGAGACAATTGCTCTGTTCAGTCCAAAGTAAGCAGGCAACCTGCCTTTACTTTAATGAACTGAAAAACATTTAGAGCTTGAGCCTTGAATCCCAAATCAATCTCGAGGCCTTGAGGGTAGAATAATGGCATAGGAGGTCAAGTAAAAGAAAAATGTAACTGGTTCATCTAAATGTGGCCACATTTTGCTTTCCCTGTTCCTCCTCTCCTTTTTAATTTCCACAGAACAAATTGCAGCTTGGTGTTTCAAGGTAATTGGGTATTATGCAATGTGCCTCTCCAAATCTCATTTTAGGTCTCTCAGTCTGTTGAGCTAACATGCTTCGTCATACAAATAATGTCACCAAATGGCTTCTGTAATTCATAATGCGCTGCAATTTGTTTGTTGCCCAGATTTGTTAAAGTGGCATGCATATTATTCCTCCCCTTCTGTTTTAGAGCAACTCTGACAGGCACAGATGTGAGATACATTGAGAGCATTAAGCCTCCAGCCCCACATCTTTGTCTCCCTCCTTTTCCTCCCCCAGCAGTTTGTGAGAAAGGATCACTTGTGTGGATTGGCGCAGAATGCTGCAAGGCGTCATATAGACAGGCCAATAATGAGGATATGATTCCACACTCCACCACCTGGACTAGAAAGGATGGGGAGGAGGAGAGGAGAAAATGAAGCGGTGAAAGGAAAGAGGGGACAGGGATGGGAAAATGAGAGGAAAACTGATGGAGGATTTAATGGTGTTTGTGTGGAGCCATGGTCCCCAGGCTCTGTCTGGACCCAGAGGCAACAGAAGTAGCATCTGCTCTGGGCTACAGGAGAGGAGGGAGAGGTAGAATATAATGCTTAGGAGATTGAAGAACACTGTTAATTAAAACCATCAATTTATCTTGTTTTTCTGCTACCATATTTCCCCACAGCAGTGATTATAATACAGGTGGAGGTAGGTGGAAAGGGACAAAGGCAGACATTTACGGAGAGAAAACCATATCCATAAACACAAAAACACAACAAATGCGATTGCTATATCAGCCTTCAGTCTTGTGGGAACACTTTCCACAAGATTTGGGAGCCTTTGCTCCAATTTCAGGCACAAGAGCATCGGTGAGGTTGGGCACTGATGTTTGGTGATAAGGCCTAGCTCACAGTCATTTCTAGTTCATCCCAAAGGTGTTTGATGGGGTGGAGTTCACAGCTCTGTGCTGGCTTGCCAACTTCTTCCACACCAAACACAGAAAATCATTTCTATGGACCTCGCTTTTATTGTCATGCTGAAACTGAAAAACCTGTTGCTGATGTTGACACGGCTCTGTTTGTACTTTTGTCTTTGTTGTGCATCTGCATTACAGGTTGATTGATGATCATGACAGGTTAGAGATTGGGGCTTTTGCTGCACAGGCATATATATTATTTAGAAGTGCGTACACTAATATAAAATATGAAAGCAGATGTAAACAGGTGAAGCTAAGGGGGTGAATAAAATGCTACACAGCTCGTATGACAACACGGAGCAGCAGCTAGAGTAGCCTGACAATAGCTGATTTATGTGTCATTTAATTGTCCTATAGCCTAAAGCCCCATAGTGAAGCAATGAGCTTGAAGAGACAACTTAAGGATGTAAGTAGAAGCAAACAGAAGCATATTTACAGCACAAGCTCCCAGACAAATACACAAATTTAGCAGGAATTATTGGTTTGTAGAGTCACGTCAACGGAAGTTGGAAATGCTTGATCGTCACTTGATTCACGTAGACTTCAAATAATTCTCTATACATGGCTGCGGTTACCCAGAGCTGAGGGGAGCAACCTAGCAACTACAGCAACTAGGGGTTTGGTGAAAGAACCTAAGAAGTGTCCAACAAAAGTAAAAAAAAATTTAAAAAAAAAAGAAAGAAAATTGGCCAAATCCAAAGTAAGGAGTACAGCAACCAACGGATTACCATTGGTGTAGCTTTTCCTCGTTGGAGAGCACTGAAAGAAGAGCTTGGACTGAGGGCAGACAGGATGTGGGGTTACTGTTCTTGAACAAGTTGGTCTTTGTAAAATAATTGGAGAAGGCTATGCAGCTATTACATTTACTCTACCTAAATGGATTATTGTTTTGTAACTGTGGACAGGAATGTTGATCCTCTCATTTAACTCCCAGTAAGAGTAAGCAAATGTTGGCAAATTACTTTAAATAAAAGTATTAATGTTCTCCAAACACTAAGTAACACACCATTTATTTTTGTTCACATCTAGGTATCATTTATTTACACGTTTGGTTTGGTCTTGCTATGATAAACTGTTTAGAGCATGACCATATGATAGAGTGAGCAAACAGTGGAAATACTGTAATCACTAATGCCTACAGGGAGTCAATCAGTCAGCAAATCCTGAGCCTAGCATAAGCAGCAATAGCCGAATTAATCACCTGGAATAAAGTACGGTCTGCATTTTGCGTTTTTCATTTTTCAAAACGACACAAAGAAAACAAGACTAGCAGCGATGATTAAGCACACAGTATTTGACACCTAATAAGTCTGAGATTTTATAGATGGTCCAAAGAGAGGGAAGACTGGGCAGAAAAAGAAACCATGTTTGGTGCTCAACAAACAGCTGCTGGTGTAAGAAGAGAACAATGCCAGACAGTAGTGGAAGTTGTGGTGTTATTGTCACTGAAGTGTTAAACTGTGACACGTAAAAACACACATGCTTGACACGCTCCCCTCATTCTCATCCGCTGTTTCTTTCTTTTGGGACAGATGTATCATTTTTATCTGCCCTCTGGCTATGTGGCAGCTGCCCCTGTCAGAAGCTGATTTATCACTTCATTTTGTTGTCACTTATGCATAATCGAAAGACACACCTCTTACTATCGGAGCTGGAGAGCAGACATTAATTGCCTTTGATTGCGGTGGTTAAATCTTTCAAGTTGCAAAATGTTACGATACAAGCAGAAGTACCATGACACGCTGACACTTCAGCAGCAGGAGAGCTACAACAAATTACAAACAGAAAAGTTGCAATACTAGCTTCAGCCAAATGACAGCAGAATCTGTCAAAACGTTATTAAAAAGCCATATGTGTATGCTATCTAATACACACAAACACACATTTACACGCACAAAGATCTGTGCACTTTGCTCAGCCATTGTATGAATTCCAAATGTTATATCTGACGGGGACAAAAAAAGCCCATAACACCAGCAGCTGTTCTCTGACGATTTGTCCTCTGACCCTGACATGACCTGCTGTCTACTCAGTGTGACTGAATGTGTGTGTATGTGTGTGCACTAATAAGTCCAGACAAATTTCATAAAAAACTTAAAAAGTATCAAAGATGGTAAAACTAAATGAAAGTAAACGCAGCCTTTCAATGCTGAGCATGCTGTTAATCTGACCTTTGTGCTTGATTGGCAACTTCCTCACTTCTGTTAAGTAGTTTCTGTTAAGCAAGAGAACTTACACCTTTATCATTCCTATTAGCTTTTTAACAGCAGACAGTTTGAAATGCCATGGCAGGAAAAGAGCAGGTTTAATTAATATGGCTGCATACTGTTTAGTCTGAAACTTCATCAAACTTAGCAGCAACAAGAAGTAACACATCACTTTGAAGTCTGTAGCATTCTTTGTGTCCAAGTAACCAGCAACTTTATTCCAGTAAGGTCCTCTCAGCACACATTTTAACTTGTCATAGAAGGAAAAGCTCAAGCGTTACTAATAACATTAACAATGTTATAGTGTCCCAGTAACTTTGTGTAACAGTGAGCCACCGTTAATTTTATTATTTACACCTGTGCTTTTCCGACTGTGACATGTCAAAATGTCTTCTGTGAAAAATGCCTATATTGGATTAGTTTAAGCAATTTATGCATTTATTATTATTTACTTTTTTTAGTATGATTTATTACAGTTGCATTACATAATAGTTTCTCAGTAGTGTCTGGCTATTTAAGCACATTGTACGTCTCCCATGCTGAGCATGCATTCTAGTAGTTTAATAAGATGTAGTATGTTAGAAAAAGTGTAACTCTGAATGGCTTTGTGAAGGACTTGGGGAAAGCACTAAAAAGCAGTTTTTTTTTTAAGATTTTCCCCCACAAATGGATGAAATCTTGATTAATCATGACCCTACACAAATATTATTGTAGATTTGTGCAGCATTATATGACCTTAAATCAGTATCACTATACAGAATGTTGTACATCTACCTAAGATAATGTTGCTCAGTATTGGCCAGATGTAATAGAATCCACAGTTGTAATGAAAAATTCCTTTGTTAACTCAATCTAGTTGTTATACATTGATTAGCCACCATAACTGAAGCTTTGGAGGACTGTAGCCTTGAGTAAGCAAGCATCATTAAATTTAAGTGTTATGATTTTAGGTCATAATGTGTATTTGTATTTTGAGTGTGACTGTGATTTTGGTGCTGTTGTCCCTCCCTGCCTGAGGGTGATGCTGTTCACTATTCTGTGTTTTTTTTCTACTTTGTTCAGTTCCAGGTGGTGACTGGTGATTGGGCGGGAGACCGATGGCGCCTACCTTAAAATGTCACCTGCCAGGTATGGCTGCACTCGTTGCCTGACTCCCAAACAGACTGTGCCGTGCCAAGCTGAGTGTTTAGTGGACTTAAACTATTGTCTCAGTGTGTTTAGGTACTGTTCGTATGTGACTACCTTTTTTAAAAAGAGCAGTCTAGGTACCTGTAGGGGAGAGAAGACGTTTTTGTTTCTACTGATGTTTTCTCTAGTTTTCCCTTAGGCCGAGCGTAACACTAAGGGCTTGAATAACACAATTTGACCCACTACAGTTTGAGCAGCACACATGGTCACAAATACACTTGCACACATACAGTGCATGAAGCCAACTGACAGCAGGTTGTGTAGTATTTAAGAATTAGGGAATTCAGACTTCAGTCAATCCACCAAACATTGTTTTTCAGTGCGCATTTCTTTTCACTTTGTATGTACCTTGCTTTACTTTAGTCATTCTTCTGTTTGTCTTGAAAGCAATGCCACTGTCACAACACACATACTTGAAAGGTTCTGAGAAATTCAATCTCCTTTATCAGACAATACTCAATCTTGTGCCAACAAAAACAAACAGAACAAAAAAGTGAGTAAGACGTGCAGACAAGAATTGTGGTTGGTCTATAAAAGACCCAAGGTGGAACGAATGAAAAGAGGCAGGAAGAAGTAGGAGAATAAAGCAAGGGGACTTGAGTGCCATGATTTCACCTTGAAAGTACATATAATAAATACACATGTACCATCTATAACCTAATCTTGTGCATATAACTAGTGCTGGGTAAAATACATATTTTTTTATCCTCCACAGCAGCCTGTGAAGCAGGACTGTGTAACACCGATTCAAAAATGGTGCCAGAAATCCTCCATGAGGATGTTGGCTCATGTTGGTCTGATGGCATTATACAGTTCCTGACAGAAATCTCAGTGATGCATTCACGCTGTGAAAATCCTGTTTCACTTTATCCCAGAGATGCTCTATGCAGTAGAGATCTAGGCCCTGTTAGAAGAACTAATGTCCTTGGTGCCTTATTCCTCAGTGTTCAATAGAGAAACATTTCTGACTGGCCAGGTACAAATGCACCTTATCAGGAATAATGTGCCAAGAAACTCCCTGACTCCCTCTACCACCAACTTCAGATGAAACTGTTGACACTAGACAGGATAAATGCATGAATTCATGATGTGTGTCGCAGATTGTACCACTAGCAATAGCAGGATGCTTAGCCTGAATGAGTCTTGCTATTGTTGTCTGACCACTGTCAAGAGCTTCACAGAATTTGTCGCAATGTCTGCCTCTCTGTCCCTCTGTTCAGCCACATCTCATCATCCAGCAACTCCAATCATTAAACCACTGATAGTATTCTTCTGTCTTCCCTGTTGCCACTCTTCTGCACCCCTGTGACACAATTGCAGTTTCAGGATGTGTTTTGTTGCTGCAAACTTATTTTCTTTCAGGCAGAGAGTTAGATGAGAAGATTGAAACCACTGCCATGTCTGTACAGTAAATATAAAGTGCAAGTCTGAGGCTACTGAATCTGCAGTCCACCCCTTCATCAGACTTCTGATACAAGTTAACCGTTACCGTTCAGAGGCTGATAACACAGAATTACAAGTTTGTTGAGTAAGTAAACTTTAAGTTTCAGCTCTTTCTGTGTCTCACGTCCATTTGTGTGTACTGTTTGTATCTCTCTCTCTCTCTTTCTCTCACACACACACACACACACACACACACACACACACACACACACACACTTTTAATTGAGATGGTAAACGTCAATAACATCAAATTAAGTTCCCACCCCTATAAAGGCTGGATCACGGATGCTAAATAGCATCTGACCTTTTTTCAACCCCATTCTGATCGACCGATGACACCCATGGCATTGTCAATCTGAACAGAGTTTAATTCTGACTCTTTATATATATATATATAGTTTGCATTTCTTAATCTCTACATCTCTCTTACTCTTTCTCTATCTGCTTTAAGACAATAATCTGAACATCTTAATTATGCTGTGAGTCTGTAAATTAGAATTGCAAACAATTGAGAGCACGGTTCCTAAAGTGTTACATATCATATTAAACAAAAAATCACCTTTGTCTCAAAAGCTCCTGGTATGTTTTAGTAAGGCACATGAGTGTTTGATCTCAGTGTTTGAATACAGTCACTCACACCTCAATTTCTACATATTAACATGCATGCCCTCCTGTTGACACACTAGTCAGAAAAGTGGGACAGTCCTAATTTCTTTGCAGCATTTGCTAGTTTTTAAATTCTTCATCCTTCCATCCTCTGTGGGATCCCTGAAGCAAATCATTAATGGTTTTTCTTTGATAAACATTATTAATACACAGTAGTGGCAAGCATTTGTACATGAATTAACATTCATAGTGGCCCACTTTCTTGTCTTTGCCAGTTGCTGATTTTAAAGTGAATGTTCTTCAAATTGTGGGTTTAATGTTCAACAAGCTGTTCTCATACAAACAAAGCCTTAAACACTGCAAGGAAGTCATTGCAGAGATGCCTTGGTGATGGTGCTACACATGTAATGTTGCCCCTAAACTCTAAAGGCCTGGTCACATGAGCCTTACATTGATCTAAACTGCGCCCCATCCAGCCCTGAAAAAGGACATAATGTTACACTTTCAGTCTTTTTCATGAAATGCTAACAAAATCAACAAAAAGCACTCAAATACAGTACATGTCAATTTTACATAAAAAGGTAGCTAGAGGGCAGTAATATCTAAGGAGTGGCTGATTAGGATGGGTGAGGGGCAGGAGTGCATACAGGTACTGAGCAGGTGACTTAGAAAAGGTGGGAAGAGCTGGAACAACTGCTTGACAGGACAGGATATGATGTGGGATGACAAAGAGTGTTACAACTGGCTGGCTGAAAATGGGATGCATTTGAATACTATACATGTGAGGAACGAGCCAGCACTTTGTGACTTTGTTGGCTCAGACTTGTAAATCTTTCACATTCAAGCTTGAATGTTTCTGGATCCACACTGAGTCCACTAACTTTAAACTCTCTTTACTTGAAGAATTGGGGGTGTTTTAATGTTATTGTACTCCTTTTTTTCCAGTTTCTTTCTTTGTTCCTGTTTCACCAGCAGTAGACTGGAGCTCACACCTTGAGTGACACTGACAGGCATCTAAAAAATAAAGAGAAAATAATGGATTTATCTATACCTATATGACTATTACATCTTAACTAAATTCTTCCATGCTGTGCTGCTCCAATACTATATGCTCAGTCAGATTTCTTTTTCTGAAATAGAACCACAATATCATCATGTGGAAGGACAGAAGTGATAATGGATGGTACAGGCAATCCAGAAGACACAGGAGCTAATAACAACATGTTTGTGTCTAATGTTGGGATTTCCCTGTTGTCACAACTGCATTTCATTATTTTGGTGTCCTGCTGCTTTGCTCACATGCATCATCACCAACTCTGTAATTACAAACTACTACTGCTTTCTAATTACGTAGATACAACATTTGCATAAATAGTCATGCCTGTCATCTTAAACCTATGTTGACATAGGCCTGGCACTGCGGATACATATATATATACACTACCTTTCTAATGTCCAAATGCTTTTAAGGGTGGTTAAACATAAGATTCCTTTGTGGAAAATGCATAATTACAAAGTGTATTTGTCTTTGTTAGTTAGTAGTATCTTGATTAAACAAATTAAATCCAGATGGTGTAGTGTACTGCTCCTTTTTATATTGTGCCGAAGCCAACATAAAACCTAATTTTGTCCCCTGTGGTGTTTGTGTTCTGAGAATGTGAACATTTCCTGTTTAGACTCTGATGTTGGTTCTTGTGTTGTATCACTCTTTGACACCTCAAAACCTGTAAACAATCAAAATGAACCGGAGAAATAACTGTTACTGCAATGATCCAAATCCTAAATGTATTTATAATAAATGTATTCATGACAACGTTTGGCGTAAAATGCAAAATTCCTTTTATCAGTCAAACAATAGTGAGCAGAAATGTGATTTAAACCAAAGGAGAGATGTCAACCACAGTAAATAGCAGAACATAAATCTGTTTGCTTGTAAGAATTAAATTACATTTAAACTGCATTGGTGGTGGTGCAGCAAATGAAATGAAATACATAAACAACAGAGGGATCTTAGATTGAGGCTGAGGTGGAAAAAGAGATGAGGAGACAAATTAAGACAGAGAGAAGGAAGGACTGCGGAACGCAAAGATGAATGAGCACTGTTTTACTCAAGGGAACAACTGAATAATTGATAAAGACAAATATTAATGTGATGGAGGTTGTTAATGTGTATTTCATTACAGCACTCATTAAAATATAAACCACTGTGTGTGTAAATATTTGCATGCAGAATGAGAAGGAGGAGATAGGAGGTTTTCTTCCAGCAAACATATTTATGTTTTACCTTTAAGTATCTTGTGGATAGTCTTCTTGAATTTGAAACAGAACAATTGTTTCCTGATTGGCTGTTTTTGATAAACCTTTTATCAAGACTGAGTGTTTACAACCAATATAGTTGGTAGCATGTTAACATATTATAATTAGCATTGAACACAAAGTACAATTGAAGCTTGGGAAGGGCAAAAGTGTTTGCAGGTGTTTGATTATAAAACAAAGTATTGGACAAAGTAAAATTGTGACCGTATGGTGCTCGATTAAAAGTAGGGGATTACCATGTTATTGCAAATCATTATGAGATGGACATAAATGTCTGAGCGGAATTTCGTCTTGGCACCACGGATATATGTATCAAATGTCATGGCAATCCATCGAGTAGTTGTTGAGATATTTCAGTCTGAGCCACGCCACTCGTTTCCAAGCATCTAGATAGTTTTGCTGAGGTTTGGAGATATTGGTTGCGGCTTACTTCAGTAAAGCTCAGTTTGGCCTTGGGAATAAACAAAAAGTACCACAAAATGCTTGGATTATTGTGATTATTCAAAATGTAACCATCCAGCTCTTTGAGTACTACGATTTGAATGCCCCTAAGTATATTGTGATGAGTGAGCTACAGCCAGTAGCTCCAAACCTCAAGAAAACTCCAAGTCAGCCTGGATAAGGTCAGGGTTCATTGTGTTTTTGGGTGAACTGTCTCTTTATACTAAGGAGAAGCAGTGGAGTCGAGATGAGTACATTATTTAGTGTGTGTCTCTGTGTGTGCATTTTACAAATGTGTGTTAGAGTCAGTGTCTCACTGTAGAATTGGCCATTTTGTGTTGATTATGTGGCTTCTTTTGCAGAGTGATTGAGTGACAGGACCGTGTGGAAACCAGTGACACTGTGTGTGAGAAACGACTTGTAATAGGCTATTACTGCACAAGAACTCCTCATCTCCAACAGTCTGCCTCTGGGATCTTCACCGCCTCTGGAGGGAATACAAAACAGAGTCAGAGAGAGAGAGAGAGAGAGAGAGAGAGAGAGAGAGATTGAGATTGAGATTGAAATTTGTTGACTGGAAGAAAGAGGTAAAGATGCCAGGAATCCGAGCCTGACAAAAAGGCTCCAAAGAGATGACTTGAATTAGAGGGATCACTTCACCTTGTGAAGGGGAGAAATAAATCATTAACACTGGGCACAGCACATAAAGATAATTCTAGGACTTGTTTACCACAATGCTCATCATGTTCTTACGCCAGGGGGATAAATTCGCAAAGCTTCCCCATACTGATGGTGAAATGAAAAAAGTTATTCTGAAAATACTTCAATATTTTCAAAAAAAGATGTGCTGCCCAGGAAGCACCACAGCCCATCAGAACTTGATGTTTCTAGTTTTTTTCTTATTGTGTTTAGTGTTTAGTTTAGTTCTGTTTTGTGTGTCAGACAGTATGATTTTTTCCTGACAGTCAAATTGTATGAAAGTACTGCAGACCTTGGATTTTCCATTTGATGGTACAGTCAAAAAGAGTCATTTCTGAGGCTATTAACTTATATTAAATATAAAATAATAAAAGTATCTACAAAAAAACTGCCATGAAGTGTTGAAAATAACGTTTTATCTCACTTAAAAGCTAAAGAGGAAATTTGAGGGATATATTTAGTGCATTTAAAGTTAGGAGGCTCTATCCTATGAAAGGTCAACCATACCTTCTCCCTGAGATAAAAGTCATTCTCTATTTCACTAACCATTTATACGTACATGGATACACAATTTGATTTGATAGATAAGGTTCTGCTCTTCGAGAGAGCTGCCAACAAAGATTCTGCTAGGAAAATAATTCCTCCATAACATACACACTGATACAAGAATATTAGATCTAGTATATCAACACCAAAAGCTAAGCACAAAGAGAGGCTGGGGTGGTAGAAGGAGGTGCAGCAACAAATGGTGTGGGAATGGAGATATCAGCAGAGTAGTACAACTATATTATAACTATATTGTATATGTTATATATTGAGGATTCTAGTAAAAGAAATCTGTGAAACAGCATTTTACTGAATTGCCAAATTGGTCCATTTCACTGAGAAATGTCCTAAAATCACTCCTAATATGGTTGCTAAGTATTAGAAGGCCTGAGATAAATTCCAACGTGAATAAAAGAGGGATGATAGTGTAGATATTGTTTTGATTGCATGAGATAAGGCTGTGTGTGTGTATGTGTGTGTGTGTGTGTGTGTGTGTGTGTGTGTGTGTGTGTGTGTGTTTGCACTGGGTAAAAAATGTACAAGAAGGAGGAATAACAAGAACACTGACCCTCTAGTGCTTGAAGTTGGCATCTTCAGTGTGACTGCTCTGTGTAATGTGACTTTAACAGCCCTCCAAAAGGCGCATAATACTTCGCGTCTGATTTCTACCTATCTTAAAAGAAGATTGTTTTCGAATAGAGAGGTGCTTGTGCCGCAACACTCTCTGTCTCTATCTGGAACAACGAATCCAAAACGATCCCATACTGGGAAATTAAATGGAAGTGGTATCCACAAATGGATCTGGCTTGCTGTCTCCCATCTGGAAACCAGTCAGTAACAACAAAGTCTTTGATGAGGAGCACTTTTCCCACTGTTAGCTTTAGTGTTCGTTGTCTGGCCTGATCTATTGTTTATTTACCCATTTACTTGTTTTGCCTTCTATGTATTTCTGATGTTTTTACCAAGTTTCCTTTTCATATATTAAAATAGGCAACCCAGTCCTATGCCAAACAACATCTATTACTCTGTGCATCCAATTGTCCTCCTAATGGTATTTTACTGTATATAAGTGTATAAAACACATGTCAAATCACATTTCAGAGTCAATTTCCCTAATATTTACACACCTTCCACTCATCATAAAGGAAATCTTCCCCATCCCTATAGCTTGGCAGAATAGATCTAATCATTGACTTGGGCTCTGGGGTGGAAATTAGCTGTGATTGCCAGGTGTATGCAACCCATACACCTAATTACACTTTACAAATCTACACGTAATAATGCTGTTTGTTTTTTTTACACATGCAGAGACGTCTCTGATTGGATAACATTTTTGGTTCTTCTAATAGCATCTGCACATCTGTGCAGTATCAAATTGGTCTGATATTGTTTGTCCCCCTGTGTTCTTGTAGGTCTCCCCATAGTCCACAGCCATGCATGCCATGTGGTCTGGATGGTCTGATTGTGTTTGTCTATGCATTCAACGTTTGATAAATAAGTAACTTGTCCATTTGCTTTTTACACAGCACTGCTGGGATCGGCTCTAGCTCCTCGTGGCCCTTAACCAGGTAGAGTATAAATGGATGGAATGGAAATTCCTACCTCAATTTCGTGCATATTTGTTCTTGTGGTCCGTGTTGTCCATTAAAGCTAAATCCCTTGCCATGCCATTCACAGTGAGCAGCATTCTCCTGCCTGACCGAGAGCCTGTCCCACAGCACCTGTGAGTGCCAGCTGCAGCACAAGTGCGATTCTTAATGGCAAATCCTCAGAGCAGCCCAGTTTTGGAGTGAGCATTTATTACCTGGCTGTTAGCATAAGCTCCTTATCCTGTCTGCCTACTGCTTTTCTGACAAATGTGCAAACATAATAAGCACTGCATGCACAATTGGAGTTGAAGTTGTTGTTTTTTTCACTTAAAAAAAATTATTCTGTGATTTAAAAATGATGCGACTTGAGAGTGAAGTGCTTGGTACGCTTTTTGGTAGTTAATGCAATGAAGACTATTTTCATAATAACGCTATTTATTAATATTCTCTTTCTCTGTCTCCCTCACTCTCTCTTCCTTTTCCAGCTTTCAACCCAATCAGCTGACGGAGGGCGTTCACTCTTTCAGTTAACCCAATCAGATGTTGCCTCTACCTCTGTGGGCTAATCATCTCCTTCCTGGCAAACCTTAAAAAGTTTTTTTTCCTGTGCTGCTGTCATCTGTTATTTCAGTGTCAGATCAATGCATCCCTCCTCCACCCTATTCATCCTACTGTTTTCATCAAAGCCAGCATTGTTTCCGATGTTCAGCCATTTTTAACCTTAAACCACCTACACCATCTCTGGTGTCTAGATTCCATCGGGTGGATATTCCATGACCACCCTTGTCATGTCATGATGAAGTAATCGCAAAAGATACCTCACATATCTCTCCAACTTTTCCTATTGTGCAAATTATGTCAAATAAATCAATTTAATTACTCTCTTTCAATAAAGTCTCGTGTTGACTTATTTCTATGGTAAATAATGAGGCGGGACTGTCTTGGACCACATTATATGGTACATGTAAAGGTTTTAGTTATATGTTGTCGACCTTATCAGGAGCAGGACCACACCTCAACTGAATTAAGAATTCATAAAAATACCCACTAAACCCTCCTCTTTCACTCTTAAACACTGTACCCCTCCCCACCCACCCAGTTTGCTCCTCCTGTTTCTTCCTCTCCTTCCTCCTCTCCGTAGATTCCTGTGGGGCGTCTATTGTGCCCGGGTCCTACAGTGGATTCCTTCCCCACAATGCAGACCGCAAGTTTCTAGCCTTGCACACCAATCCTTTTTAATAAATTAATAAATGGTTTAAACACCTCTTGTTGATGGTGTGGTCCTTGCTAGTGGATATATAGTATAAAGAGGCATACTATGAAAAACACCTTACAGTATGAATAACACCAATTTTACCCCTTCTAAAAACTTACAGCAGAGTTATACGAGCAACACTCTGACACATTGTCAACAATAAGTAAAAGTTAGACATGTATAAAGCTAGTATTTATGACAGCGTTGTGAAGGAGTTTATGTATGTGTTATCAATTTCCCATAACTTCACAAACTAAGAACAGGAAGAGGTATATGTGACGAATGATTTGCATCTGTGACTTTTCTCTTTCAATAAGAATAAGAACCTTAATTCTTGGTCACAGGCACAATTTCAGATCCATAAATCAAGTTCCTATATATGGCAGTTCAATTTCTTTCCCTGGTACATCTATCATTTAGACAACTAACACCTCAGCTCGTCTTTTTGTACAAACATAGAATGCATGTAATCGGCAAGAAACTGTATCAGGTGTGAATGTGTGAGACTCACACAGCAGTAAATAAATGATGAATGTGGTTGCTATAATAAGTCACTCATCTGACATGTTGCAGTGCAGAATCTCAAAGTAACTGTGAGAAAGCTTGTTATATCACATCACCGTTCTTCCAGATCAAGAGCAAGAGAACTTGTGAGAAAGAAAGAGCATAGAAATTAGCACTGCTCATAATACTGCAGGACTAACTGATGTTAATTGAGATTAATTATGTGCATGGGGTGTTTTAAACAATCCATCTGGAAAGTAAATTCACAGATGGCTTGTGGCATGCTTTATGACTGAGTCCTGTACTAACCAGCCTCCTGAACATGCTGATTATTTACGGAGACTGACAGCGGAGATGACCTCAGGAGTCGGGCAAGAGGACAGTGAAATGGCCTGCGGAATGAAGAATAAGGGGAGCAGCAGATGAGAATGTTGAGAATAAGGGACAAGAACTAAAGGAATTTGGAAACATGTTGGCTGCAAACAAGTATAATTGTTGAAAATGTCATGTATTATTATGTATTAGACAGCTATGGAAAATGTCAACAATTAAAGTCCAGACAAAACACAAAGCATGCAAAGCTTGCATTCAAGGTCAAGACACAATTGCACATTGTGCCGCACTGCAAATATTGAAACACAGATGTTATCAACATGGAGTGAACACATTAATCTGAAGCTGTATGAATCCAATTCATTAATTTTGAGATTGAGTTGCTACACACTGCATATACATGGTTCAGGTGAGTTGTTAGGTGAAGATAAAAAAAGCTATGTGATGGCAACAAGCCTTATCTTACAGGAAAGAAGATGATTCTATTAATCATAGAATCTGTTCAAACATGTATTTTGTATTTTCTTCCTTTGCACTGCAGCCGATATCACAGCAAACTCTAATTTTGGCAAGAGGAAGCATGTGTCCAATACACATGATGTTGCCATCCTCTTCTCTTTTCTTTTTCTGTTTTCTGCTCTCTCCATGCAGGCATCCCAGAGAAGCAATAGCAGCCCAGTATCCCAAGAAACCATGTTCCAGATTGGACAATTTTGCACCTCACAGTTTCAATTATTTTATGAAATATTACCCTGACTTTGATACTATTTGTAGTTTTTTGCAAAGTCATTTAGTGTTTTTGCATTGAGTAATTCTCTCAATATATAGATTGTATTGGTAGTGGCAGAATCTGCCATAATCCAGCACAATGCCTCGCTGTTTACCGTTCACTCAGCCAGTTAGTACTAATGCAAACAGATCATCCTGTTGTCACTGCTTCACTTTAAAAGCATTCAACTGGCAAACAAGGCAATGATCATTTTGGCATCATTTTATAAATTCTGTAAGACAGAAATGGAACAAGAAGTAGCAGCCATGGTGAGCTGGAGGCGACAGGCTGCACACAGCTTCTGCTGTGCTCTGTTGTTGTAGAAAACTACTACTACTAACGCAACATGAAATTACGTCTGAAATTTGATGTGATTATTTTTGACTGATTGCTTTATTGAAACAACATGACATTGTTTGGTTGTGCTGTAAACAGCTGCTCACAGAGTGTTTGCTATACTATTAAACCAAAGAAAGAACAAACATATTTGTTGTCACTGAACATAATCCAGGGTTTGGTTGTATTGTCTAATATAAAACCGACAGGGTTGCCAACAGATATAATCCCTCACTGCTTTCCCACCTATGAAGCTAAAAACTACTAGGTCATAGCACAACAGAGATATATTGAGTTTATATTGGGAATGTGCGAGAAAGAAGAAGAGTGAATTAGGCATGCATGTTGAAGGGGTAATTATTTTTTCTGGTATAAAAGGAGAGGGAGAGAAGAGAAAGTGGAGAAAGAGCACTAGTAAAATCTATATACATATATATCTATCTATTTATACACACACACACACACACACACACACACATATATATATATATATATATATATATATATATATATATATAGAGAGAGAGAGAGAGAGAGAGAGACCTGCAATCCCTTTGAAGAAAAGAGAAAATATCTCAAATTGTTTACTTGGCTGTATTTATGCCGTGTACACCAATTCATCAAGGCAGCCCACTGTTGTGTGAAGGATGAAATAATGTCCGGTCTTAAGGTACACTATATATTTGTGTGGGTGTTTCAGAGTAATCTCTCACAGAGTCATTCTTTTGTTTTAGCTGCATAGCCTAGCACATATGTTTGGTTCATCACATCAAGGCAATTCCAAATACGTCTGCCATTATCAAGGATGTCAAAAGACTTTGGAAGAAATGGAAATATGAAAGCATTTTCCATGAAGCTCATAATTTACAGCCACATGCATTGGTTTTTCATCTGACAATAACAGAAATGTAACAGATTGGGGATGCTGCATTCTACAGAAATGAACATTTGCTAGTTTGTCCAACAACTTCTTTCCCCCCCCCCCTCTTCTCTCTGTGAGCAAACAGGTGGATAAAGAAAGAAACACACACATTTTTCTGTATTTAACCTCAATTTACTTTTGGCGCAGTTTTCAAGACATGTGGATTGCAACTCATGAATCTCCATTGTAACTCCACAGCACACAAGCAAACAAGCAGACTGAAGTGACAGTAACAAAACCTGTCTGCCAACATTGAGCAAATCTGTCCATGTTAGGGAGAGAGAGAAACAAAACGATGCCAGGGCCCTGTCAATTCACGTAATGATGATAAACAAACAAAAAATGGCAGCCTGTCTTCCTTCACCGTATCGATGTCAGACTGTGTGAGGAATGATGCAGTCTGCCCGGCCTCTGTTCTACTTGCTAGTTACTCCTCTGCTCAGTTATTCATATTCTCAACAATGATGAGGGATGTGTTTGTGTGGGCAGGAATGTCTGCATTTCAACAAGGGCAATTACAGATTGAGCCTGGGCATGATCTTCCGATTCACTGTCTTCCATGTTTTCAAATACTTGAAAGCATTACCGCATTGCTGGCATTTCAAACTTAATATAACACTGATGATTGTGCATACTGTGAATTACAAAGAGATAACACCACAGTGAAAGCATTTCTAAAGGGCTATGATGGCTGTTAATTTGTACTTTAGTATGTACCTAGTATGTATAATTCAAAGGTTTGTGACAGCATATTGATAGAGAAAGAAAAAAAGATTGTGTGTTGTCCTCTGCTGGTCCTGACCTCTTCACATATATCAAACCTGTTGAATCAGGGGCACGTCAGATGGCTTATCCAAGTAATTTTTTTGCATTTTGATTTTATGCCGGCATGTCATGCCATGCCTTCTAAATGCACTGGATTAAACTGGAGCCTCTGAGGGTTGCTGCTGTACGGCACATTAACCCTTAAATGTGTGTGTCAATTCCTGCGTGCAAAACTGAAATGAGTTTTTCCAAAGCTAATTTAAAAGAGTTGTAGATCTTCCTCCATAAAGTAGCATAATGCTCACTCCAAGACATGTTTAATGCTCTTTTAAGGGTTATGATTATGACTTCTGATTAATCATTTCTGCTTGACTGCTTAGGTGCGAATGAAAGGAATCTTCTCAAATCATAACATTTAATAGATTTAACTGAATGAGTCACCAGGCTGGTCCACGTGTCCCTCTTTAAGAAAGGTTTGCTGCACATTTTGGAGTCTTTGCACCCCGCTTTCCCCAACATCCACCCTTTTTGTCATTCTGTGCTTCAGTTTTACATCCTGTTCTGCATGGAAAAACAACAGAGTTAGCCTGACAGTTACTGATAGGAAGAGGGAAGACCTCAAAAGAAAGGGAGGGAGGCAGAGACAGACACTGACAGGGTGAATTCATGGAATAGAGTTCACACTTTGTCATTACTCTCCCCTTGAATATGAACAGCATGTTTTAGATCACTGTTGTCGATGCCTATAGCCTGTGGGTTTGTGCTGAGCTGATGGAGGTGGGTAGTCAGCTACCAGCAGAGAGCCAGTCGGGAACATCACAGGGATTAAAGAGAAGCATGCTGTCAATCTGGAAGAATCATCATCAACAAAAGCAGTAGCAACAATATTGAGTAGGAGAACAGCTGGTGTAGTTTGATTTAAGTTGAAAGTTCTTCACACTGTAATACAACCATACATGTTTAAATATATGCTGTGACAACAACCTGCGACATGTGTATTTAGCAAGATTATGCAGACCTGGGTTTCGTTTGGTGGCAATGTAACGGTTATGCAACTGTTTGCATTGAAGAAATACATTTGGCAGAACACGCCGTGCCACACGATGTAAATGCATCCACTACCATGGCTTCCAAAACTATTTTTCACTATACTTTACATTACCTCCTGTATTGGTATTAAATAACAAATATTAAATTACTATTTTTAAGAGAAAGGGTTGTGTAACCAATCTTTTTGTGCTGGTGGACTTTTTGAACCCATTGTCTACAGGATAAGATAGAGAAAGAGAAAGAGCGAGGAGAAATATTGATATTTACATTGTTTTACTGTGTTCCCCATGGTTAACAGAGCTGTGCTGCAATTTGTCTCCATGTGTCCTTTCCCTCATCTTTTCTGGTGCCCTCTAACTGCTTAACTTCATGTTCTTGTGTGCTTTGTCTATCTCCTTTTACTTTGCCTCTGCACATCCTTGGATGACACACTGGGTTATATTTCTTCATCCACTCCCCTTTCCTCCTCAATTATTCTAATGGTTGTTTCTTCTTGTATTCTCTGCGAGCCTTTCTCTTTTGCTCTTCCTTTCTGTTTTTCTTCCATTTCTTCCCCTCTCCTCCTCAGCCTCCTCCTTGCCTTCCCCAACACCCCCACCAGCAGCCCTCCTGACACAATGAGTAGATAATGAGACATGCTGTGCTCAGACTGGACACTGTGTCACTGTCTTCTTCCTGTCTACTCAGCGTTTGGGATTATGTTAATTGAAATGCTGCCTCTATGTCGAATACAAATATAAGACACATGCGCACACATACACACACACAGCATAAACAGTGAACAATGTTGTTCAGGAAAATGCCACTATTTCCACGTATTGATATTACAAAAACAAAATCATCAGCTGTGAGTGATATTTGTACTGAGACACTGTATTGATTGAGATTTAGTGAGAAACACAGAATGAGTCTTTCCTGAAAGAAACAAAATAGAGAGTGGGTATGTGACCTAGCAGAAGCTGGAGTGTTTGTTTGTGTGCGTATCTGATGCCAGTCACTAATGCAACTGTTGGAGCTGCTCTATGCTTTCCATTTCAAAGGGGCTTTACAACCATCTCTGCCTTTCTGTCTCACTGTTTTCCCTCCATCTTTTTTTTTCTCTCCGTCACTTTTTCACCACTTGAATAGTTGTCAGCACTGGTGTAATGAGTGTTTAGAGTCGCCTGTCATCATCACTGTCAGCTCTCGTCCATCCATCTTCAGGGGTGGGAATTCATATCAGCACACTTAGTGTTACTGTGTGTGATTGGCTGCTTGTACCCCAACACAAACACACAGGAAGGTGATAAATATTTTTTTAAGTATCTATAAACTTCCTCACCCCATAGCTTTAAGCTTATGTCAACTTGAAGTCCAACAAGTACTTTTTGTCTCCTGGGGACCCCCCTATTTTTCTTTATCTCTGTTTCTCTGTGTATTTAATGTGTTATTTTCCATCAAATTCTGTTTGCAAATATAATCTCCTCTCCCTCTTCTGCTCACAACACACTATGGGACTTGGGAAATTATTTTTTGTCCGGGCCAAGTGTGTTGTGTACACAAACACTCTCTTGATCCACTCCTACAGATAACATTAGTGATGAGGAGGCTTTCCAAAGTTATTATCACACATTACCACACCCACTGCTGGGTTGTGGATATGACACTGTTTCACCCCAATGGTCATACAAACTCTCAGAAAATGAAAACAAAATTTGACCTTTAGGGTTGTCTGCTTGTCATTGAGGCAGTACCCTCTGAGGTACAGCTGTTGATCCCTTGCCATCGGGTACTTCTTTGTACCCTTGTGGGTTTCACCTTATAGAGACAAGTCTAGTACCTCTTTTTTACTTTAATTTAACAGTACAAAAATGTAAGTGTACAGAATGGTCTTCCTCAGGGTACTACTGTATGTTATATTTAACCCCACCTCACAAGTCTTTCATAACAGTTTGCCGTCAATAAAACAAGCTGGCAAATTAAGTTCTGACATTGCACTGTGCATGATTCGGACTCTACTGAACACTCAATTTTTTAAAACTATTTTATTCAAAAATGCATTTTTTAATGGTGCGTGTGTGTGTGTGTGTGTGTGTGTGTGTGTATTGAATCACTGTGGCTGAGGTCCATGATAAAGGAATGAAGAAGGAGCTGGTCCTGTCAGTGAAAGGAAATTAAGGCATTAATATAAATCTGAACACACTGTTAAAGGTGGTATGAGGTTATAGCATGTAAGCATTTTGCTTTTTGTTTGGTAGCTGGAGAACAATGTTTTAGTACACATGCTACAGTTTACTGTCATTGCTTAATACAGAAAAATAGTCGCCAGATGAAAATAATTATAATTAAAATAATGCTCTATTTTCCTACTACTCTTCTAAAAAGTTTATCTTATTTTTTCTCATCCTTTCTCATCATTTTCCTCTTGTGGAATTATTTATCTCCAATCCTCACTTAAATATTCTCCCTTGACATGAGCAGAAGAGGAAGAGGGAGGGAAATGGATAGGAGTGGTCACACCTCAGTCAAAACAAGAGACTGCAGAAGCACAGAACACCAAGCATACAGCCTTTGCTCTGTTTGATGTGG
>JAVQJD010039582.1:0-16845 GCA_036023655.1 Nannoperca australis | reverse complement strand
TTTGCAGAGATAATCCATCCACCTCACGGGTGTGGCATATTTCAAAGTGATCCGCTGAGGAAAAATGTCGACCATGACCATGTCTTTTTATGTACATATCTTTTTTGATGAACAATCTTGGTTAGTGCTAACTGCAATGACAAACATTGCATTTCCTGTGGGTACTTTACTATAAAAAACATGGTTCATAGAGCTTTTTAAAAGTAAGATTTTAGCACTTTCAAGGTGCCTAAACCAAAAGTAAAGTTTACACAATTCCTTTATACCAACAGAAGTAATGTATATTGTCACTTTGTTTATTTTTACCAGCTGTTTATGTTAACTTTGATTGTATTTTTTGATCATACGTAATGCCTATCTTTATATTTGTTGAACATTTTTCAAATTCAAGCATATTCATAATCTGAAAACTTCAAAATCAAGCATTATGGATTTACAGTAAATCCAAACATACACACATAATACTGTATATAGGCATCATGGATAGTTTGTCTTCCTGTTTCTTCTTCACCATCATCCTTTTTCTTTTGATGGCTTCTTGCAGCTTTGTTGGGTGCTGCTGCTTTCTAAACAGGTTTGGAATAGTAATAGTAGTAATGGCAGAGTGTGTGACGCCCCACTACACGCTGAGGTGCTGAACTGTGCTGCTGTGTGTTTCTGTGTGAGTGTGTCAGGTTTTTTGTACATGTATGTGCGTGTATTGATGTGTGCCTGTTATTAATGCTCTCATATTTCTGCCTCACTCACAACCTGTCCAGGAGTATAACCCATCTCCTAAATGCTGTTCATCAGTCACAACGAAGAAAAAAAGAATGTTGTGGTGTTGGGATGGGATGTGTGTGTGTGTTGTTGGTATGTATCACAATGTGAGGACTGAAATCTATTCAGTGTTAAATAATTCTGGTTTATTAAAACGTGGGTTTTATTTTCCTAGTTTAGGCCATATATCCATTAACAATAACAATTTACATTCCACTTAATTGTTGAGATCTGGTGATGAAGAAGCAAGGAACCCGACCTGTTTTAATGATCATGCAGGTTTTAGACAAACTTCCAGGTTGCCCAAACTTATTTGAATGAGAAATCCAAGGCAAAAAGTAAAATTATGATCCAAAAACATCAGTTTACAAGCCAACTTCCTGCTTAAGTATGACCAACTGTTATTGATGTAGTTAAGCACACAGTTTTCCTGAGGGATTATTATTGCCATTTTTGGTGTGCTCACATAAAGGGTTGACCTCCTAATGAAGTGGTTTAAATAATCAGACTAAACTGTTTACTAGCTGATCATCTGACTGCTCATGTTTCTTACCCTGTTGAACTTTGCTGTAGTAATGCTGCAGTGTTCCCAGATCTCAGCAATTACTTTGGTGAGTATAGGGTTGTGATAACTGCTATAAAAAAGATTGCCAAATCTACAATAATAAAACCCAAATTGAAGTTACTAACATTACTACTACTACATTGGAACTATGATTGGACCAAACCCTTGGCTAAGGGTTGTGACATTTAGAAGTTATATTTAAAAGCATGGTTAGACATTTTGAGAAATATGCTTATTTGCTTTCTTGTCGAGAGGTAGAAAGACATGATCAATACCACTCGTGTGTATGTTGTATATGAAGCCACAGTAAAGACTATGCTAGTTTAGCTTAGCATAATGATTAGAAGCAGAGGGGATTAGCTACATTCAAACTGACAAGTAATATATTTAGTTTTTTCAATCCATACAAAAATCCCAAGTGTAAAAATGACATGTTGAGATATTTTACAGTAAATTATGTGCCAGACTATTTCTCAGCCAGCAGCATATAGTTTATAAGAAGAAATTTGAAACTAAATCACAGCAACGTGGAAAGCATCAACAGAGTGCATACCTTAACCAAAGCTGTTAATTTTGGTATTTTAATAAAAAGACATCTTTAAAGACATATCAGCATCTGGACCTGCCTAAAAATACATGCACGTCATTGGCAAACACTGAATACATGTGCCAGATTTTATACATTCAAGTAAGAGTAGTAATTACATAAATAAACAAACAAAACAACTGGATCTGCACCAACATGTTACCACTTTTTTGTTGGCCCATGGCACCAGATGTCATTGAAAATGTAGCTTTCTTGGCAGAGGTAGAAATAAAAGCATTAACCTTTCTCCACAGGATAACATCTTTATTGTAATTTTTAAGTAGCAGAAGCATCAACTCTGGATACTTCTATGACGCAGAAAAGCCTGAGAGCAGAATCAACACATCGGAAAAATAATAAAGATGTTGTTTTCTGTTGTGGAAGCTTAAAGGTTTAGTCTGTGTTTCTATTGAAAACATTTTTGTTAACTAGCCTCATTTGCTGCTGTTCATTTCTCTCTGACAAGCTGCTGGCTCACTGAGATTATCATCAGTGAGGGCATGAAGATTTTCAGTCTTTTACTCAAAGGACACTGGACTGATTTTGACTGTGTGTGTGTGAGTGAGTGAGTGTGTGTGTGTGTGTGTATGCTGAATAAGAAAAACACTCATGTAGAGAGGTTCAGTCAGTACCCTGCTGGTTAGCAGTGTGTGTGAGGAAGGTGACGCACTGCTGCGTGTTCGTGTATGTCAGAGTACTATGACCAAGCCCAATTTTTAAAACTCTCCAGTTTTTTGTTTTTTTTGTTCAGAAAACGTGTGTGTCAACACAATATATCCTGAACCCACTGCGGCCATGACTCTTTCAGTATAGCAAGGTTAGAGTCTACCTCAAGTCTCCCTCCATATAGCGGTTTGTACCCTATAAATCTTTGAGTGCGACACGACTGGAAAGCGAGTAGGTCATGATGCTGAGTGCTGGAATATTCCAGTGTGAGAGAGCTCGAGCACGGTTGGGGGAAGGCGATGAATGATGCAAAATGGAAAAGAGGCCGACAGACTCTTAAAAGTTCCTTCTGCGTATATCACGTTAGCTACTACAAGTGTATTTACTACAAAAGGAGGTCAAGTGCAAGCCAGTAACTGCTACTGTATCTCTTTCTGCTCCCTGCTGCCCTGCACTCCTGTTCGTCTTCTGGCCCTTCAGTCGACATTACATACCTCGGTACAAAAAGAGGTCAGGCAGAAATCAGCCATCTCTGCTCGTAAACTAAAATGTTTGGTCTCCTCGCCTGCTCTGCATTCTCACTACACACCCATGTTCTCTGTTCTCGACTGTTTGTTTACCCGGGCTTAAGCCTTGGTCAGCAAAACTGACATTTCCTGTGCACGTGTGTTTGCTTGTTTGTGGGTGTAGCTGGCAGCAGTTCCTCCTCTTTCTCTGGTGACCTAACTGGGTAGTTTGTCTCATGCTATGTGGGAGGATGTCTCACCACCATTATAGATTGTGCTGACTGGGTGGAAAAGCCATTGCCTGTGTGTACAGACCTCACCGCTCACCGATGCCAGTGTACATTTGTGAGGTTAACATAGAGATTTATTTTATTTTGAGCCAAAATACTTTGGTTTATGACCAAATACCTACAAAACTAATGACATTCCCATTATTCTCAGCTGTTCTTTGTGTTTATATCCAATTAGCAAATGTTAGCATGCTAACATGCTATACAACCAGGCAAACATCATATATGCAAAACATGTTGTAACAGAATGTTACCATTGTCATTGTGACTACACCCTCACACCCATCTCTCCTTCAGCAGAGATTACAGCTAAGAAGCTGGAGAGATGATATTAGAAGAAAGTGTTGGTCAACATCATGGATAATGGAGGAACAGTTTTAGGGGTGTGTTGCAAAGCTAACAAATCATCATGGGAGCTGTAGTTTTTTTAATTAAAGCTTAACTTAACAACTTAACTTCATGAAGGGTTAACATTCTATCAAGTGCTGTAATAGATACTTGTTTATCTCATAATATCCATAGAAAACACATTTCACTTCTTTAGCAAGAAAGATCAAAGAGACCAAAGATAACACCGAGACACAGAAGCTAGCAGCTAGCCAAGATGTTATGTCAGGACTTTTGCTCTCTACCAGGGGACAATAAAGTTAAGAGAAGCTTTCCCATTCACTAAAAGCATTCCTTTTCCTTCTTTTATCCTTCTTAAATTAGAGGTGACACACCAGCACCTCTCTGCCTTGCTATTCAAATGTAATTATCTGGAACAGCAGCCAAAAGATGCTTGTGAGGAAGGACGGACCTTTTACTCCTTCATACTCCTCCTCCTTCAACTCCATGATGTCACATCCTGTTTGTTACTCTTACAGCTGAGAAAAAGGCTGTCAAAGAGAAGAGGGAGCCACTATTCTAGCAAATTCCTCTCTCTCTTCCCAGCCTCCTCTTTTCCTCACAGAATCACTGCCTCTTTCTCTCCATACCGCCTTATCCCACGCTCTACCTCACTCTTTGCTCCATCTCTCCATCCCTATCCCCTCCCCCAAACATCTTTGCGAGCTTCTTTCTTTTCCCTGCCTTCCCCTGTCTCTCCTTGATCCATCAGACATCAGCTGTTTTTCCCAGGAAGTGTTTTATTTAGAGCAGATTAATTAATTAGATATAGTATCAGAGTAATGGCCATTCTTAGCCTAGGCCTATCAAGGACTCGAGGCTAATGGTGTGTGTGTGTGTGTGTGTGTAATCATACAGCAGCAGCAAGATGTGTGAATTTTTAGGATTTGAGGGTGTTTGTTGTGTATCTGCACCAATCAGCGCTAATTGGCCTTGTCAAGAAATTCGTATAGGAAACGTGTGTGTGCATGCATACGTGTGTGTGTGGGCGGCGATGGGGATGTGGACGTGGATAACTCCCCTCTATCTCGTACTTGTGTTTGTTGGTATCTCACAAATAAGCCGCTGTGTTTCATTAGTGATTATTTTTTAACACTCTCCTTCCATCTCTCTCTCCCTTTCCCTCCAGGGACGAGATCTCACACCAAGTACAAAACACTAATCAAGGAGGAAGAAAGAAAAGATGTGCTTGTCCAATCAGAGATGCTGATGGCCACAGAAGACATGAGTACCAGCCAATCTGGCACTAGGACGACTTCCAATTGCCAATTTAACTATAACAAATCAAATGTGACCCCCTAATTGAACAATTGATACAGTTTACCTAGACACACATACTGCCAGTAAAGTGATAAATCCCATTCCTGCATTCATTTCTACTTTGATAAATCATTCATTCTTAACACAACTCAAACTTCAATTTGCTGTACAATTACAAGACAAGCTAAGGAGAAACAACAACCTACCATGCTGTGACTACACCTCAAGCAGTACGGACACAAAACTGATGATAAAGGCAACACCAAATTACCACAAAGAGATATTACTATACAAACAAGCCCTCACTCCCTTTCAAATGGCACTAGCCTGCATAAATAAATGTTAGATGGCAAGCATCTCTGGTCGGCTTTCTCCAATGGATATTGTGACGACATCACAAATGGCCCAGACGACAGGACATGGACGGCAGAGACATAATGTGACTGGAGGTTCTTCATCAGTGGTCCTGTCGACTGCCAGCTCCTTCCTCTGTTGGCTCGCCCTGCTGTCAGTAATGCGGTTGCCAATGGTAACAGCTGACTGCTGGCTTATCGAAGGGGAGAAAGGCTTTGTGTGGCTGGCTATCTGCAGCATGAACCAGCCACCTTATGAGGCCATCCCAGCCCACATTAACAGGTAAGGAAACTTACAGTGAGAGTGAGTGCAGTAGTCGTAATTTTGCTTCTTTGCCAAACATCTACAGCCTTCACACTTCTCTCAACAGCACTATTGTGGATCTGAGGCTGAATGAGAACAAGATACGTTCGGTCCACTATTCTTCACTCAGTCGCTTCGGCAACCTCACCTATCTAAACCTCACCAAGAATGATATCAACTATGTGGAAGACGGTGCATTCTCAGCACAATTCAACTTACAGGTGAGCAATGCCACGTACACAAATATCGCACATCCAACGAAATGCAAGTTCACAGGTGCGCCTGTAAACGCACATACACACAATGGAGGATTCTCCATTGTATTAATCAATTCTTATAGATTAAATTACCTGGCAGCATGTAAAGTAGTTAAAATTCTGCAGCTTAACCAGCTGCAACATTAAAATGCAACTTGCACATTAATGCATCAGTAGGCCAACAATCCAATTATGTAATATATATAATAAACGCTGCGTATCAAACCTCAACACCTTTTTGGTACTGACCAAAATGTGTCTGTAATGTTCCACCGAGTGCCAAAATCTGTCTGGTAAACTGGTATCACATGCGTCAGATTAGTAATCTTGTTTACTTGCACTTTAGTGAAATATTTAGATTTAAATCAGTATTAGACTCAGCTTTAGTGTACAGTGTTTAGACAACATTTAATATTTGAGAACTTTGGCTTCTGGTAAATGGCTTAAAATGGTTTCCAAAAAAACTAAGACATTTTGAATGAAGAACTTAACAACTGTTATCAAAGGCTGTATTTCTACACTGTGGTACTGCTACTTTTACTTGAATAAAGGCTCGAAATTCTTCCAGCATTATACACACAGATGGACACACAAACACACAAGAAAGACAACACCCGCTCATTATGGCTTCCAGAAACATTGCGGCAAAAGTGTTTTCAACAAACTGAGCTGAACGCGGCCATAATGAGCTGGCATGCTTACACATCTACCCCTGCTACTGGAGCTGTGCCAGGAGGTAAAATGTGAACAAGATCTTAGTAAATTCAGCACAGCATACAGGCTTAGATCACCATGTGAAACATGAATTGTACTGAAGCATCGTCTGTTTGTTCTGTATGTTCCCAGCTTGTAGTGAGTGATGCCTGGCGCTGGCCGGCTCTTCAGAGATTAGAATAATCCCACTTGTCTTTGTCTCCCCAGGTTCTCCAGATGGGATTTAACAAGTTGAGGAACCTGACAGAGGGGATGCTGCGAGGCCTGGGCAAGCTGCAGTATCTTTACCTGCAAGCCAACCTCATTGAGACTGTTACACCAAACACCTTCTGGGAATGCCCCAACATAGAGAATATAGACCTCTCCATGAACAGGTATCGACCTGCGATCATGTATGTGCGTCTAATGAGAAACGTGCTGTAGTAGTGAAATAATTAGTTGATTAATCAATTAGATGATTTAGAGAATTTAAATTATGGATTAATCATTGAATTTACTTATCAAGAAAAAACTAAAACATTTTATTTTTAATCTTCTGCAATGTGAGGATTGGCTGATTTTCCGTTTTAAAACTTAAAATTGAATATATATATATATTGTATTTTTAAACTGTTAGTTGGACAAAACAATTAATTTGAAAACGCTACTTTGGGCTATGTGAAATTGTAATGACCATTTTAAACAGTTGTCTGACATTTTATAGACTAAACAATTGAATCGATTACAAATGATTGCAGCCCGAAACTGCAGCTGTTGTTTGAAAGTGGCATGATGTGAATGGGGAATTCAACGCAAAAACTGAAAAATGTTATTCGCAATTTGACGTTCTTGGTTCATATTTTGTGTATGACGCTAACTGGACAATGGAAGAAAACAAGTTTAAACATTTCTAGCACAGCTAGATAGGAGAATATAGTCAGTTTCTTTAACACAGCCAAAACATTTGTCATCACCCCAAGAACTGCTTTCCAAATTCACCAACGTGCACTGATGTTGGGCACACTAACATGGACAAAATCACTGAAGATGCAGAGATACTCATTTTCTCATTGACAGTATCCTCAATAAACCATGATGTAATGCTGTAACAACCCTTTCAAATAAAAGTTGAGACTCTTTTTCTCAGTGGGAATAACTGTCTTTTTCTTGCTATTGGTACTGTAACTGGTATTGATCTCTTGACTTTAATGTTAAAACAACAGCTGAACGGATCAAGTTTAACTGCTCTTTGGGGCATACTGAAAGGTATTTTGGGAGATGTTTAAGACCATAAACGGAAGTATAAAATGACTGAACAAGTGCATTTAAAGGGGAAGTGCGCTGATTCTACACATCAAAGTCTCTGCACATGTCTTGGAGAGTACTACTGCATATGTGAAAAAAGTTCAGAAAATAAAGCCTTTTGTGAATCCAGAGAGAGCTGTGAAACTTACGATACATTGCCTCAAGTGATGTCACTGAAGACTACAAGTTTGAAAACAAAAAATCTGGGGGTGGAGTTAGAAGTGAAGAAGTGAACACACCAGACCTCTGTAGCCCGCTCCTCATTTCTGCTGGAGGCTAGCGGCTGGAGGCTACATTAGCGGGTACTAGCATAACACACCCGAATCCCTGACTGAACTGCTGGCAGTTGAGTTGCCTTAACGGAATGAAGGAGACAGTTTTTGACAAGGGAGAAGACTATGTGGTTAAAAAAGAGTACTTTTAGTATGACAGGTTGTTGATACTGAGTTCCACTGTATGAGTGTATCTGAAGGTGAAATTTTCCTTTAAATCTATGATTTTGGCTTTGTCCCTTTTCAGGATCCAGGTGCTGGATGGCAGTTTGTTCTCTGGACTCTCTAAGCTGACCACCTGTGAACTTTACACCAACCCCTTCAACTGCTCTTGTGAGCTGCTGGGTTTCCTGCGCTGGCTTTCAGCTTTCCCAAACAGGACCAGTGAGAGAATGGTGTGCGACTCCCCTCAAGGATTTTTCGGCTACAACCTCCTGAGCCAGAACCCCCGCATGCCTACCCAACGCAACGCTCTGCACGTGCTTAGTCTTGTATGTACAGATGACGGCAGTAGTGTTACATCCTTCTATGTTATCGGCTCGGCTGATTCCACCACCCTGCCCCCAGATTTTGGCTCTCCTTGCGGATTGGACGATTGTGCGTCTGGGACCCCTCCTGATGAAGTAATCAGCTTAAGTCCCATTTTCTCTGACACCAATCCGATCATGACGCTAAAACAGGTGCTACATTCAAGCGCTGTGATAACGGTTCAGATTCCTCATCCGTACAGGAAAATGTACATCCTGGTGCTTTATAACAACAGTTTCTTCACAGATATCCAGAATCTGAAAAATCAAAGAGAAGATATTGAGCTGAAGAACTTAAAACCTAACACAGACTACACGTACTGTGTGGCTTCTATACGAAACTCCCTGCGCTTCAACCATACCTGTCTGACTATTTCCACTGGCCGCCGGGCCGGGGCTGGAAGGATTGCCAATCAGTCGTCAGCCACCCACTACATTATGACTATTCTGGGCTGTTTGTTTGGCATGCTACTCTTCCTTGGCCTAATTGTCCACTGCCTGAGGAAGAAGAGGATCATGGAGGAGAAGGAGAGGAAGATGAGCAGGATCCAGAGGACTTTGATAGAGCTCAAGTATGGTGGAGAAGGGGATATAGAGGGAGGGAGTGGAGGAACTGTTTCCCAGAAGCTTGGTGCTGGGGACAGTCTGTCCAGAATGCCCTACCTTCCTCAGAGTGGTGAAATAGATCCATACAAGCTGCAGGAGGTGATAGAAACCCCAGCGCACAAGCCTGCTAAACTGAACTACATGGAGGTGAGAGGGTCTGGCATTGAAAGGGAGAGGGAGAGGGAGAGAGAGCGAGAGCGAGAGCGAGAGATGTCACCACAAGCAAATCCCCAGGGCTCAGTAGCAGAGATCTCAACCATTGCTAAAGAAGTTGATAAAGTTAACCAGATCATCAACAACTGTATAGATGCTCTCAAATCTGAGTCTACCTCCTTTCAACAGGGGATCAAATCCCCCTCTTCTGCAGGTGGAGGGGCTGTTTCAACTGCAGAGCCACAACTGGTGCTTCTTTCTGAGCAAGGAGAGAGAGGAGAAAGAGGAGGCGAGTTCCTCTCGCCTGTCTATAAAGGAGGAAGGGGAGGAAGAGAAGAGAGGGGGAGAAGCTACCATCATTCGCTGCAGCGACACCACAGCATGGAGGCTCCTCCAACCACCAAAAGGCCCAGCACCTCCTCTTCTCCTGGCTCTGCCCGGAGCCCTCGCTCATTCCGCTCAGAGGCAGGCTACCACACATCAGAGACACGCTATATTGAGAGAACCTCCCCCGGAGAGAGAGGAGAAAGGGGAGGCGGAGGAGGTGAGGCAATCCGTACAGTCACCCCGGCAGCGGCTATCTTACGAGCTGAAGCCCAGAGAATCCGCCAGTATAATGAACACCGCCACTCCTATCCCGGCTCCCAGCAGCACCTCCAGGAGTTGCAGCACCACCCCCAGATGCTGCAGGAACTCCACCACCACCCAGGGGGCCGTAAGCCCTCCATGTTAGATCCCCTCACGCTCAGCAGGCAGGCCAAGCAGCGGGAGCTGGCCTACTCCCAGCTCTCGCCACACTATCCACTCTCGCCCCAGTACCACAACCTCAGCTACTGCTCCAGCCCAGAGGAAGACGAAGAGGAGGAAGGGCTCCTCTGCACCCCGACCCTGGGGCTGTGGGAGAGGTTCAAACTGCACCGTAAGAGGCACCGGCAGGCGTCCATGGAGGACGAAGGATATGTGGCAGCTGGACACGCGCTGAGGCGAAAGGTTCAGTTTGCCAAGGATGAGGATCTTCACGACATACTGGACTACTGGAAGGGTGTGTCCGCTCAGCAGAAGACCTGATCCCACATCTGGAGACCCCAAACCCTTTGAAGATGGAAAATAACAACACTGCACCCATAATATATTGATACAGATACACAGACCTTTACAAAATTGACCTGTAAATACACACAAACACACACAACTTACAGAATCAAACTGCACACATACATCTTTTTACACACACACACACACACACACACACACACACGCACACACGCACACACACACAGGCTAACACTTTACACAAACCAAGCCTTTACTTCTGAGAACATGAAGGAGGACCAAACTAATATATTATATTGAACAACAAAAATCATAACTTATAGAGAGACTGAGTTACTTTTTTTAATGTAATGAAAATTATAGCTCAGACTAATGTAGCTATTTGTACTAAGTTTTGAATGAAGAAAAATAAAATCAATATTAAGAACAGAAAAATGAAATGTTGCCGGGCAACCCATCCTGAACAGCCTGCGCTCGCTACGCTTTTAATCTGCCTTGAGACTGACATTCATCAAACCTGACCAGGACAGATTAACGTCACCAATTCTCATTATAATGGTGGAAGATTTTGCTTTGCTGGGATGGTTGTTTTTTATCGTGCCCTGCGAAAAAATACATTCTGACAGATTTGTTGTGATTTGGGAGATTTTGAAAAATCTAAATGACATATTCACGATGGGTCGCCAGGCAACAGTAATATAACTGTTACATTAATGTAACTGTGCTGAGAATGAGTAGGTAGCTCTCACCAGAGAGTGAGTATAATGTGCCAAATCAACAAAGGGGATAGTAGAGCCCTACTGTGTACCAACATCTCCTTGCCACTGTTTTTATATACAGAATTTAAAAAACTTAGAATGATATGTTACTACTATTAATTATTATTATTACATTACTGGTCTTCTTATTATTCCTATGATCCTCATCATTAATACTCTATTATTTGAATATGGCATGGCTCTGTCGTGTGACTGTGTTTTGACTGTTTTGAACCTCTCAGCTGAGGTGACGTGCACACCAACAGAGACAAACAGTATGATGGACAAGACATTTGAGTTCTTCTTTTCTACCAAGAGGAATGTGCTCTCTGCGGAGCCAAAAACAAGCCCATCTTTTCTCTTGGTGAACCCCTGCTACACCTGTTCCTCATCTTCCTAAAGAGGGAACGCTGTACAGATGAGAGAGAGAAGTTCTATATTTGCAACAGAGGTGACTGTTTTGTTTGTACAACATGGTTTTGAAATCTTTCAGACTTTTCAGAAACCACAATCCCAAGTTAGTTACCTACCTGCTCACTTACAATGGTACGTTTTTGATTTTGAAATCGAACAAAAAATTCTAATCTTCAAATGAATGTCTTCAATTCCCACAGGGGAAACATATCTGCACTGTTCAAAATCAAAAGGAAAAGACCTAAAACTCTCAGCTTCCTTCCCGATACACTGTACAATCAACACTTTTTTTTCCTCCTCCCATCTGCCAGATTTTTACCTTTTATTTTTGGGATTCTTCTGGTTCCACTGTGGTGCCATTGTGCCAACTTGATCAATCACAAAGTATTTGAAATTATTTTAAATACTATTTACAGACCTCTTCTCTTTCACATCGATACACATCAGTTTGCCAAACAGAACAACAATTTGCACAAAACGATCCACCACCATTGGCTCACTGTTCCTCCTCTATCCTCCAATCATTTCTAAGACCAAAGTACTGTGGTAGTAAATTGACCCTTATAGCCCCTGACCCGGCCCCAACTTCTTACCTACCATCACCCTTGCAGTTACAACTCTAGAACATGCACACATAACCACACACAGATGAATGTATTCTTTGAGAATTTAATACTGTTTAGCAGCTGGATTTTTCGATGTACAAGCTGTGTTCAGACAGTGTCCTCAACTATCTGGGGCCACTTGTGTTTAAGAATTGGAGACAAATAACAAATATTTGGCTTTCAAAAAACTAATTCTGGCCCACTCAGGGCAGATTCTCATGGATGACTTTCCTCGCAGCAGTTTGTGTCACCATTTGAAAAAAAATGTTGGCCACAAGAAGCCCAAAATTGCCACTGCAGGTGTCTATGGAAGTAATAGCAATGGGGTTTTGCCTTATCAAAGGTTTTCAACTAAAAGAGTTGGTTTATAGAAAAATGTGATTATCGCTAGCGTGGTGAAAAGAGACTACATGTATAGCTGCAATATCTGCAGGAACTAAATACTCGAGGCTAAATAAGAGATGAAAAATGTGATAACAAAAATACTGCTGTTTATTCTATACAGAACTGTGCCACAACAACTCTTTTAAGAAGACTGTAAGCCAGGGATGGAGTCAAGAACATTTAAATTCAGTGGCTTTTGAAATTAACAAGCTTGTAGTATTCACAGCATCGACAAACAATTTGTAGTTACAAATGCTTATACTGACTGAATTGCACCCACTTGGCTTTCTGAATAGAAACAGAATTGACTCCAACCTTGAAACAACACTGAGAACTACACAATAGAAACAACGGAGCTGGCAAACAATGAAAAGTTTATTGGTGAATGGAAACACTGTATAAAATCTTTTTTCTCTGCTATAATGAGTTCAGAATGCTCAAGTCATTAAGCCCAGTTAAAGCCATAATCGTGGGTTAGTGAAATCACCACAGCTGTTTGTGGCACTGCAAAAGCACATTCATGTGTGTTTTCTCATTTTGTACTGCAGCAGCTATAAAATGGATCCTCTGCTGCTGAAGCAAACAATCCGACTCTGATCTAAAAGGAAACTGATTAGCCGTGGTTGTTCCTGCATCACATGTCCCAGGTTGTGGCTTTAACTAAACAACAGCCTTAAAACATTTGAGTTTCTTTAATGTTTTTAACTTTAGCATTGTTTTGAAAATCAAACATATTCTCGGTTACGTAACCTATACTTTCCTGACTGCAATTTTATAATTGCTTGATTCTTAAGCCTCACTTGAGCATTCATTGAGTAACAGTAATATCAATGTAGCGATGTACTAAACTGTTTTTGTTTTTTTCCCTCCGTTCTGTTTATGAACAATAATGGCCTGAATTTATCATGTTTCAGAAAGTAGCAGAGCTTGTTTAGAATCAGACAACAAAGAGATGACGGTCGAGGTGACCAGTCGACGGTGACCCTAATCAGTGCTGCTATTCTTTTAAGCGTGATGAAGAGAAACTGTGTTTTTAAAACAGCAATGCCTAGAAAGTGGAAATAAATAGAGGTACAACTGACAACGGACTGAGACGACAATGGAGCATGCTGCAAGGAGATCCTCAGTGGAAACTTGTGTTGTATTCTTCTAGTGAATGACTCAGGAGCGAGAGAGCAAGAGAGAGAGAGAGTGAGCGAGAGAACGCTGTGCCATAGGATCTCTCAGAGGCTTTCTTTATTTTCTTGTCAAAAAATTAAAATGAGCACAATAAAATAGCCTTTCTTTCACTGTCTCCTTTTCTGGAGAAACCATACGTATGCCAGAAGTTGTAAACACACTCAGGACTTTCACATTTCATCGACATTTGATTGATTACTTTTGCTTAAGTAAATGCTTAAGGGGTCAGTTTACCCAAAACAAAAAACCCAGATATTTTCTTACTTAGTTCCAGTGGTATATAGCCATAGATAGTTTTGGTGTCATTTGTTATGGTTTTAAGATATCTGTCTTTGAAGTTTCTAATTTCAGCTCAGTACAATGAAGGGCGACTAAATTTGTTGGTGGTGCTCAGTGTTGAAAAATGACATTAAAACAATTCAACAGAAACATCTCTTTCCATAGCACTGTCCCAGTTACTCTGGACAATCTCCACAGAACAGTCATTGTGTCTCTTATTCTAGAAAATAATCCAGAATAAGAGGGACAACGACATTAAGCCCAAGATACGTTTAAGACGCGTTTAAACCTGTGCTGTCTGGGTCAAAGTCACATGATCATTTAAAACCCCATTGCTGTGTCCCCAGAAGCTGGGTAAACTGCACCTGTGGTTTACACTAAACTTGGTTGCTGTGTCTTGTAGAAATCATCTAAAAACATGTAGAGGTCACTGTGTTTGAGGTGACCTCTACTGTATTCTACTGTATTTGAGGTTTAATGTGCTGCAGACATGGTTTAACTGAAGTTGAAGGTCATAAAGTTTAGTAAAAAGACAGATTTATACAGCTCAGATCATTTTACTTCTAAAATTTCAAGTGTGTTATTTTGAAGGCAAGACTGTAATCAAGTGCCAGACGTATATAATTGTGTAATTACAATTAAAAGGTGTCATTTCTTCCTGAATTCATTGTTGATGACAAAACCAGGTTTACTGATTATCTGACAAATATAACCAGTTGCTAATTAATGCACCACAACAAGTCCAGTGCTGGCAAGCAGGCGTTTGCCAGTGATGAATAAATCATAGTAATAAAAAATCATATATCTATCGTCATTTCCACCGCAGTTTGTGGAACTACATTCATTATCAATGTTGCATCGAATCATTAGACCACTGGGTGCGAATATAAAAAATCACTCGTGGTGTAATTCCATTCACTTGTATTGTCTAATTGTACAACAATATGGAAACATTACATAACACAATGCAGATCACAGTAACAGAGCAGCAACACAGATACATTGATAATAACAATGATAATTCCAGATTATAAAAATAACACATTCTCAATTAACCACAAGTGGCATCTTGCCATAAGGGAAGTTGTGGTTTCACTGGCCCAGGTTTTGGTCCATCTCTCATATCTGCCTCAAATCAATACAATAAAAAAGAATGACATTTAGTTTGTGGTGCTCACAGCACAAAATATTTAATTTAAACAAAACTAAAAGTCTACAGACAAGATATCAGCTTTTGAGTTTGTACTTTGGCCAAACAGTGAGCTAAATGCTAATTTATGCTACCATGCTGGTTCCTGGTCATACAGAGTTCAGTAATTATTGCATATAACCTGTAGGCAATTTTTAGTTTTAACACATTGCATAATCCATGTTAAAAAATATATGTTGGTAAACCTACACAGTTTTTATGTCTCAAGCCAAATACAATCTGGGGAAATGTAAATATGGGACAGATTTGCTTTAAGGAAACTTTAGGAACATGGATGCTGACAAACCCAAGACTCCCTCAGTCAAAATACTGCTTCAAGAAAGATATCAAAAAAGGTGATGTCATGTTTGATTGGCACTGTGGATAAAAGGCCCTGTTTAGAGCATGTCCTTCCTGAGATGAATTGGGATGCTTACTTTGCTGAATTTTAGTTGGACAGGAGTGAAGTGAAGTGAACCAGTGTCTTGAGGGAGAGTATCTCTGCACAGAAAAAGTCGAAACACATTTGGAAATTTTGTGTTAATACATTGTGAAAATGCAGCATTTAAAATAACTTATTTTTTAGTGCGAGGAACTACAAAGTGTTTGTTGGTGATGTAACCTACTTCTCCGGCAATTTCAGGATGTTTTGTGCCAAACTAAAGGTTTGACGTGGTTGGAGTTTGAACTGTCAGCAACTGAAACATCATCTGACATCTAAGCTGCCTTTTACTTACAAAAATGCATGAAGCAGGTAAGTGCATTGCTCCGAGAGACATCAGCAATGACTTTTTTACTTTTCATGTGCATGTTATACTGTCTGATACTCTGGTTACTAAAGGATAAAAATCCTAAATTAATCTCACAACTGCTTATCCAACTGTTTTATGTCTGTTATGTCACAACCAATGGTGGGTAAGCACATGTACTCAAGTGTTGATCTCCACTGATTTTAGACATCAAGATGAGTTTATTGGTCACCCTGTGAAAGCAATTGTTTACCGTCTTCTGTGGCTTTGGAGGAGTTTTGTCAAGTCTGACAAAATCACTGAGGTGACATCACCTGGGTATCTTGCTTAGGCTTGGGCATTACACAATGTGAACACAAATCCTGGGCTACAAGGGACTAGGGACTTAAAGTCACATATGTCAGCCTATGCTGATTAAGTTTGATGACTGGTATTTTATTTGTTTTTAAGTAAAGTTAAGTTTGTAATAAAATGTTATGTTAACTTGATTACAGTTAAGACATTATGCAAAGGACTTAAAGCTGGGGTAGGCAAAATCTGTGCAACCTAGGCAAAACCCTCCGCTAAGCCCCTCCCCCCAAACCCACAGCATCGACCGGCAGCAGAAGGAGTCGGTTCCCCTGAGAATTATTATTATTATTATTATTATTATTTTTATTCTTCAATAACTTCTATTGAGCACTGCAACTGTATCAAAAAACAATTTCCCTTCTGGGATTAATAAAGTATTTCTGATTCTGATTCTG
>JAVQJD010039563.1:0-17941 GCA_036023655.1 Nannoperca australis | reverse complement strand
TCTCTCTCTCTCTCTCTCTCTCTCTCTCTCTCTCTCACACACACACACACACATACACACACACGTGCACACAATGAGCAGTTCCTCAAGTTGTATTTATTTATTTTTCCTCTCCACTAGTTATCTGTGAGAGATAAAGTCCATCTCTCTCAGGGGTTGGTCAAGGGGGACTTCAAACAGCGCAGCACAGGCTAGGTCTGCCCCAGACTGGGAGAGCAAGAAAGGGGACATTTATCACCGTAACACACATCGACATTATTGCCACGCGCCATGTAGTCTCTCCCACTCTCCCTTCAACCTCCCTCATCCCCTTCCCTCTTTCCCTTTATCCTCAGAGTCCTCACAACTTGGCTTCGGGCTTTTCTTCCTTTCAATACGGAACAAATGCTCTCCACTCCACTTAACCTTTATATGATCCTTTTATTTATTTTATATGGTCAGTTGACTTCATACTTGAATTTGTTGAGACTGAATGATGTAATTGGACAAGCAGACCAACTGAAATCTAAAAAGTACAAGAAAGGACTTATTTTTAGATGTAAATGATTTAAAAAAAAAAACAATCTGGGGCAACTGTCTAAATCTGGCATTTAGCTCAAAGCTGCTACTGAAAATGTGACACTTACAGAATTTGAGTTTTTTCAGAGTAAAATATGAGTTTAGACTTGATGTCTCATCCGTTTGACCCTACAGTGAGCAAGGAGGATTTCTGCAGGCCTGCACTGGTTCAGTTTATTTTCATGGTTTGACATTTTTTGTGCCAAAATAAGCAGAGGGCTTATTATGATAAAAAAAAAATGTTGGTGTCACAAAAGGTGCTTGCTCATATTTTAGTCAAAATTCTGCGATTCTGTGCTAATTATGGCAACAAATTAACAACAAAAGGAGTTGGTGAATACGTGAACTAGCACCAGTGGCTGTTATATTTTAGAAATATTACAGATAAAATAAAATAAGATTGATAACAATTGATAACTTGATAACTTTTTCTATCCTCTGTCTCTCTGTCCTCTGACAGCAGTTAGGTAGTAAACAGTTGGCCTTCCAGCAGCAGCTGATCCAGATGCAGCAGCTTCAGCAGCAGCACATCCTTAACCTCCAGAGACAAGGCCTGGTCCCACTGCAGCCCACCGCCACCATGCAGTCTCTGCAGCAAGGTACGCGCACCCCCCCCACACACAACCCCAACACATAGTCACACAGACAAACATGCATGCACACATGGTCATAACCGAGCACACACACAGGCCTGTGCCCAATGCAGCATGTGAAGCCTGTTAAGTTAATCAGCCTGTAAAAGATGAAAGGAAACCTGATTGGTGGGTTTGTGGAAGGTACTCATTTGGATAATAAGTAAAATATGCCACTAAGCCCCCTGCTTGGAGGTGTGTGCATGTGTTTGTGCGAATGTGTGTATGCTTGTGTGTGTACTTGAGATTAGCCAGACACAAGAACATCATCGTTTTGCTATTACCATGCCCACTGGATTTTTTTTTTTTATCCTATACGTAACTTTTCCCACAGTCCCTTCGTTTTCTCAGCATGGGTTTAGAATGATAAAAGTTGACTGTTGACAGGCCCGCCTTAGTGAACATGTGTGTATGTGCATGTGTCTTTGTCCACTTTTGTCTGTACACAGTAATGTCAAACACACGCATACACACTATCTTACACACGGAAAATGCTTTAGGGACTCTAAAGTGGCCATAACATTGCTAAAGCGCTGACTGAGTTGACCAAACAGACCAGTTTCCTTCCCTCTGTCTGTCTGATCTCTCTCTTTTTCTCATGCGCAGTCACATGCGCTCCCACACACAAACCTTTGTACTGTAATCGGAATCTGACCAAAATGATAAAGATTAACTCAGTCAAATCAATTTTATTTCTAAAAAGTTCATGTCAAATAAGCTAAATTCACCACCCAAGAATTGGACAAAAACTTTTGTGTGATTTGTGTGTGTGTGTGTGTGTGTGTGTGTGTGTGTGTGAGTGTGTCCACCGGAGCGAAAGTGGAATTACCAGTTTACAGAGAGAGTGGAAAAGAAGCAGATACAAATTGAATACAAATGATGAAAGACAGAGGCTACAGTTTTGAATAGAAGAGTGTAATTTTTTAGACAGTTGCAAAAATTTGGCTTTGGCATCTCCTTCTCTTTCTCTCTGACTCCCTCCGTATCAGAGTGGAATTTCCCTGCAGTGTGAAAGAGCCGGTCCATTGTGACGGCTCAGCCAGGCGTGAGCCAGAGCATTCCTCTGGCCAGCCATGCCACACAAACACACAAACACACATGCATAAACACTTGCACCTACACACACAACTGCACACACTATTGCCCCGCCTCAAAGGGCCGTTGTGTCGGGTGGGTAGTTGGTGGGTGGGTGGGTGGGTGGCTGTGGGGAAACATAAAGGGTCCTGCTCTTACTGCAGTAAGATGGAGGCACTTCAAAATAAAATAAAAAAGAGAGAGCACCACACTTTTTTTTATAAGAATTAAATTGTTTTTTGTCTAACAGGACCTGTTAGAAACACGCCTTCCAAGTAACTTAAGGGTACTACCTAGCATGTCTCGTTTGTCCACAGGCATCAGGGCGAAATAAATACAAACCTAACAGCCAGATGTGGGTTGTGTATGTTGGAAATTGGGAAATTTGAGCCAGTAACGGATAGCACTCTCATCCTCTAAAATACTTTGTATCTGTCAACACTGGCTGAAGGATATTGTGAGAACACATCTTCACCTGAATGCACACATCAGGATTTTTTTATACAAATCGGCTCTGCTCTCAGCTGCTTACAGCTGCTCACTTTTTTTTCTTGTATGTTTCTTTAATTGAATGTGTGTGGTATGAGTTAATCTGATAAGTCAAAAGAGGAAACACTTTTCACACTTTTACTCTTTGGGCGTGTCCACAGATTGGTTGAGGTTTTCATGGATAATACACACGCATAGAAATCTATACTCACACCGCCTCATTCCTCCAGAGTGAGAACTTTTGTTTTGGCGGGACCACAGAAGAATGCAGACAAAGCAGACATAATATTTGGATTGCTACGAGGTCTGTGTATGTATGTGTATGTGCAGATGTGTGTGTGTGTGTGTGTGTGTGTGTGTGTGTGTGTAGCTGCATGCGTGCATGCGTACGTGCATGGTAAGATCCATTGGAGTAGGCTGGGGCATTTTAGGCGTCTCTCTCACTGTGAAATTGGAGCAGAAATAACAAAGCTGCGACTAGAAAGAACTCAAAGTGTGCACCCACCCTGTTCAGACAAATAGTGGTAGTGACAGGAGCAGTGGTGCTGGTGGACAGTAGCAATTGCCAACAGAGATTAGGAAATAGTTGAGGAATAGTGGATATCTGGAAAAATAACAAAAATATGCAGAAATTAACCTCTTGCCTGTTTTAGTTTGTCCTATTTTCCTCTCTTAACTACTCCCAGGGGACTGTAATAGGGTGTTTTATGTGCATTAGTTAGCTATAATAGTTAGCCGCAGCGCTCTGTGACATCAGTTTATTTACAGTGTGTCTGTGATATTGTATCTAATCTGACTTATTATTATAAACCCCATTTAATCATAGCTTTGTTTGAATTAGCTTTACTGAACTTAAATATCCTATAATCATATTTGCACTAAACATGTAAATTGATCAACTGAGAACTGCTAAGCAAACTGTGCATTCCCTCTCTGCAGCGATGTGTCCGTCAGACCTCCAACAGCTGTGGAAGGAGGTGTCGGGGGTGCAGAGCAGTGAGGAGGCCCTGAAACAGGCCGAGGGCCTGGACTTGAGCACCAACAGCTCCAATTCTACCTCAGCCTTCCCCAAAGCTGCCAGCGCTCACATCTCACTGCACAGCCTGGCCAATGGACAGAGCCACACCCCAAAGAGAGACAGGTACAGTAATGTGCAGCATGTCAAAATACTTAAAGTATGACTTTTTAATGTTCTTCCATACCTACTCACGTAAACACAGTTACAAAGCAGCATATCACACATCACCAGGGTGTAAATGTCTTGCAGCTCATTTGATAGCAGGTGTGTTGGGTTCAGTATGTTCTGTAGGTATGCTGCCAACCACATGCCATTATAGTATGGAGGAGAGGAGATGATGGTGGAGGAAGGCCACCTGGTAGAAAATGTGAATTATTTGTTGTACTCATTTATATTTGTATATCTAAATTTGCCATAGAGGTAAATTCCTTGTTACCGTGTTGTTTACATAAATCAGAGATGCAAGTATTAGTAGTACTTGTTGTGCACACATGAGTGCTGTGTTTTCCCATTGCTGTGTTGGCTGCTCATTGGCTTGTCTCTGTCTTTAAGAGCAAGACTGTTTGAGTGGATATCCTCCTTCACCAAGGCAGACAGCGGAGATGACCATGTCCCCCTTTACTCCAAAGGCAGTCAACCCCCCAGCAGCCAGTGAGTAGCACATACACACTCACACATATATGCACATGAGTGGACAAGACTGTGGCAGAAAGACTATTGGAGGGTCTGCGGTGTCCTTTAGCACTGATTCCCTTCTTGCTCCAGGGGCATTGTTAACCCTGACCTCATTTTGGAGGGGGTCAGGGTGGGTGTGCAAGTATAAATTAAAAGAGCCTCTATTAGTTGATCAAATATATAACACACAGTCATACTACAGCTACAGTTCGCTGCTGGTGTCCCAACAGAGTTGGCTTTAGAAGAAGTACGGAGGGGGTAGCATTAGTGTGTTAGCCTGCTAAGCTAATTCATGGCTGATGTGGAGGAGAATGTGGTTGCCAGCAGTTTGTCATGTCTGCTGTCTGAGCTGCTTCTGAGTTGACTCAACCACAGCCAGCACACACACACACACACACACACACACACACACATGCACATACACATGTGCAGACTCACACGCACACAAGCTCCAACCTCAGCCAAGCACATATGATCATGAAGAGGCGAAAAAGCAAAGGGAGAAGGAGAGAGACATGTTTCCATCTGCGAGACAAATGGTTTTTGTTAGACAACGTTCTGATGTTGATTTGGGAGAATCCCCATCCCAGTCCACACACACACACATGCGCACACACACATACAAATACACACATACACAGTCATGTAAATATATGTGGAGACAGCAGTCGCCGGCGAAGGTCCAGGTCTGAACCACATCTGCTACTGGACCTGCCACACACACACACACACACACGAATGCACATACACACACACACAAACACAGTTATTTTACCCTGGGCCCAAACCAAACCTAGCTCAGTCTTTCATCGCCACACACACATACAAATACACACACGCTCATAAATATGCACGGATACACACACGTGCACAAGCTCACCACAAAAGAACAACCAGCGCATGATGGCCGCCGCCGCCAATCAGTCATGGCTGGTTGGTCCTGTGCCGACTCTGTGTCAACTCCTGAAACAGAAGAACACACACCAATACCAACACACACATGCTCAACACATACGCCAAGGACAGAAAGACAGGTCATGGACTTCAAGAATGTGCCTCTGAGGTTGCTGGACCAATTCCCTCATTCGCCTGGCTTCTGTAACTGACCCCACTCTGCTCTATCCTCCTCTCTCTGCACTTGGCTTCATGAACTGTGCAAACTAATGACTGCTAACTAGACTCAGATGTCTGCATTGATGCTTCTGCTGCTACAGTTAGTTTTGCTTGTGTGTGAGTGTTTGTGTGGCATATTAATACTTTGCTTCTTATTCTGAGAAACTGCTTTTAATGTCTGTATATTTTGTATACATAACATATGAAAATAATCAGTTTTACTATCTCATTGTTTTCTTTTTGTCTCTTTTTGTGTCGCTCTTCCCACAGTCACGAGGAGCATGCCGGCTCCCATCCTCTCTATGGCCATGGAGAGTGTAAGTGGCCTGGCTGTGAAGCACTGTGTGAGGACATGGGACAGTTCATCAAGTGAGTTAACAACCACCCAAAAATATAATATGATGCATAAGTTGAGGCTACAAAATAATGCACCAATACAGTGCAAAAACAAACGTTAGCACTTGACAAGGATAATGCTAGTACTTTGAGTTATAGTATGAATGCTCATGACAACATGTGCCTACATACCCTACATATAATACTGAAGTTGGGATATATTATATATATTTCCAGACTTCTTCTCATAGACTTTTGTCCGAGATCTCTATTTTTTAAACATCACACAGCTAAAGAGCAGCGAATCTTCTCACTTATTTTTTTAATTTCAGGTGGTAATGTGCAGACTTTTGCAGTCACACAGGTCACTCTCGTTGACCACAAACCAGCATTAAGACCACATTAACCTTCCATCCCTTTTAGTTTTTAATTGGCAACAAACCCAATGCCTGTAGGAACAAAAGATAGAGCGGAGCAAAGTGAAGCTACAGTTTGTGCTAAACATGGAGTGTCAGTCACGTACATCACTGGGGTTTCACATTAACTCACTAATTCATCTCTTGCGAACTATTACATCACATTTGCTCTGAGGTACACGCACGCGTATACTCACACGTGCACAAACACACAGGTACACGCATACACTCTAGGAATTCTTCTTCCTACTGTGCTCTTCCTCGCTCAACAGACACACATTTTTTTGGCTGTGTGTGTGCACTCATTTGTTGCTTTAATGCAGGAAGCACAAGTGGTCTAAATATGTAAGCTGATGTTGATGCACGTTAATGTTAGTCCTTCCTCCATTTGGTTGGTGTTTTTTCTCCCTGTGTTTGTGTTTTGTTAGCTTTTTCTCTGAAAGGCCAGACAGATCATTTCACAGAAAATGATTCTTAATTCTTAACAAAACAACATTTGTTGTTTTGTTTCCACGCAAAGGCATCAAACATCTTCTCTCTCACTCATTCTCACTCTGCATCCTTCATGTTATTTGCTTGTTTGGAGTCACTGGGTGCACTGATGCAGTAGCTGGCCTTGACATTCTGCTACCTCCTCCTCTGTCACACACAGTACAGCGGACTTCCCCATGGCACTATGGCTGCTAACGAAGGCTTCACAAGCCTTTAATGAAGCCCCAAACAAACTCACACTCTCATTATCTATGTGGAACTCTTAGCTATTTGAACAACGGAGATATTAATAAGCCAGGGTGATGAAATACGTACCCATACACACACACACACACACTCACATAATCACAGAAGTGTGCGTAGTGATTGTGATGGCATCGGACAGTCAGATCAAAGCGTGCAGGCAGGCTGGGAAAGTTTGGAGAGGAAAGCTGTTGTTTGGTGTCTCATTTCACATAGCCCCAGGGCAGATGGAAGGAGAAAGAGAGATAGAGTGAAAGAGTGTGTGTGTGTGTGTGTGTAAGAGAGAGAGGGAGATGGAAAAAAAAGAGGCAGTGACAGATAATGCCGTCAGTCCGACAGTGTGCTCCCTTCCAGGCAGCCTTAGTCATCGCCCCAGGAGGGAAAAGGGTAGAGCAGAAGAACAGAGGAGGGAGACACTCCACTATTTCAGGCCTTTCTTCTCTTCTCCTCTCCTCGCCCACCTCCCCTCCCTCCCCGTCCTCTGGTATAATACTCTGGCTGTGGTCGGCGGAGCTGGGTGTAATGTGGGTTAAAGCCTTGTCTGCCAGCACTCTGAGGAGTAAACAGAGCCTCATTGTCGGGACACATTGAAAAAGAAAAAAAACTTGCTACTGTTTATGGCCCAGCTATAGAGAGAGGGGAGGGTTTTGGGGGCAGATTTGGTTGGAATGAGTGTGAATCATAGGCATTTGGGGAGTTGCGGGGGAAGACAGTGGGAAGGGGAGAGTGGACAGAAGTGCGAGTGAGGAAGAGTGAGAGAGAGAAAGTGCTTAACGGAGAGTGAAAGAGAGAGGGGTGAGATCATGTTTTTGTTATTATCATGCACTTGTGTTGAGCCGTCTATCTGCCTGGATTAGCCATGCCATGACATCATTGTTTTTGTTTCATTTCTAGTCTTCGCCTGATATTGCCTAACTTTCTGCTTTCTTAAAGACACACACACACACACACACACAAACACACACGCACACACATTTACTTGTGTAACATACATTTCCACAATTAACAAGTCAAAAAAGTGGCTTACGTAAGATTATTCCAATTTTAAGTTAATACCACAGGATATCGCAAAACTCACTCTGATGTACCAAGACACACACACACACAGTCACACACTCATACTCACACCAGACAGGCAGTGGCAACCTGTGAATAACCTTGGCAATGACAGAGCAGAGAGAAAGGGATGGAGGAAGGGAGGGGTGGGCTGGCAAAGATCAGAAGGTCCCGGGTCCTCCCACATTAGAGGAAACAAACAGCGCCACCATTCACACATACATACACACATACACACACGCACACACACACACACACACACACATGTGCACCAGTGTTAATACGTAGAGAGGAGTTTAGCTAACAGAAAGCCTTTAGATAAGGCTCCGTGCGATAACACATGAGCTCATATCCAGGTGGTTGTCTTGGATCATGGCTTACTGAGAACAAATGAAGTATACACACACAAAGCACAGCTGCTGCATCTTTCACTAGACAAAATAAACTTCCCAGATTATGATTTATTTTGAAAGAACTGAAACAACTTATAACTCAGTTTAAATAAAAGTGAAAGAGCTGAGTTTTAGTACTTCATCATTCAGGACCTGTGAGTTTATTTAACAACGATCGCATTGACTCAGGGTAACTTAACTCCTGATTGAATTAAGACTAGCAGCGCTTTGATCTTGATGCTTTTTTATCTATTATTATTATTTCCCAAAAATAATTAAATGTGGACCCTCTTGCGTTTCCCCCTCACCTTTAGGCACTTGAACAATGAGCACGCCCTAGATGACCGCAGCACTGCTCAGTGCCGAGTCCAGATGCAGGTGGTTCAGCAGCTGGAGATACAGGTGAGCCACACGCATTCAGACACACACACATACACTTCATTCTCAGTCGCTCACAAGTCATGAAGACTGTTTCGGCCAGTCAACAATGGCAGTAACTTGTCAGAGGCAGGGCAGAGTTTATGGAGAGCAGCGGAGCTTGTAATTTAAAAGGAGCAGTCAGCAGGGAAGCTGCCATTGCTGCTCCAATTATAAAGCTGCTCTGGTCACCAGTAAGAGAGAGCGAGGCTGAGAGGGGAAAGGGGAGAGACAGAAAAGAGAGAGAGACACACATGAGCTAGAAAGTGGAGGACCAGGCAGCCTCTCTTGTTCTCAAAGTGGTTCATGCACGCAATGCTCTTGAAACATCTGAAAGCTCCAGCAACAGCAAAATGCCAACACTGAGTAAGAAGCAAAATCCTGTTCACAGAACACAAGGATAGTTCCAAACAAAGTGGAAATACAAAGACTGCCCCTTTACACACATCTTGACATAGTTTCCAAAACACTTCCTAATACCTTGTGCACATCACTGTGTGTATGTGTGTGAGGACTGTCCAGTATTAAGGTTAGCATTGTGTTTGGTGGTGGTAAACAGCATTTAGCTGAGCCCCTGAAGCCATCACCAGAGAACACAAAGTGACAGAGAGGCAGCTGGTGTCACATCACATCAGAACCACCGTCTCTCTGTCCCTGACATGTCACTTCATCCCTCAGCAGTCCACAAGCAACCCACCACTCTATTTTCCAACAGCACACACACACACACACACACACACACACACACACACACACACACACAGCAGCAGCAGCAGCGCAGGAACTGTGTTTAAATTTCTAATGTTTGCACATCGCTGCAGTGTGTGAGTATGTTAATGGTGCTATCAGTCTTAGTGTAGATCTGTTGTTTCTGGAGGCTACACGTTTGTACGCTTGCACTCATGCACAAACACACACAGGATGCAGCATTTCCACAGGCTGTAGCAGCACCCATTAAACGGCAGTTAACAATGTCAAATGGGGACGAGTGTGACTGCAGGCTAGTGTAAGTGTGTGACAGCGCTCTGGGTGCTGAGGCGGCTGACTCTCATATTCATCTCTCTGCCTGAGGTGTAATTGTAATTGTAATTCTGTGTCAATACCACATTATATCAATCTAGGGGTTATGGAATGAGACAAAGTGTTTTTCATGTTGATATCCACCCCTGTGTGTTTCACAGCTGGCGAAAGAGAGCGAGCGACTCCAGGCAATGATGGCCCACCTACACATGCGCCCCTCAGAGCCAAAGCCTTTTAACCAACCTGTGAGTACACACTGCCACCCCAAATAACATGACCTTTTCTTCTGACCCCAAACCTGTTCTTTTACCTCTTATTCACCTACAAACTGCTCTTAATTGAGCAGTTCCTTAATCCCTAAACCTCTTTCACATTCCTCTCTTACTGTCTAGCTTGGTATCTACGCCCCCTATTGACCAGTGAGGGTTAATGTGTTATTTATAAATCATGGGAACTATTTCTGTCTGTCTTGTTCTATTCCATGCTCCTTTCTGTCTTTCCTGTCTTCATCCCTTCACTCACTCTTTCCCAGTCTTAAACCTCTCATGATACAGTGCATTTAATTTCTCCCCAAAAACATGATTTGATAATGTTGTCATTCTATAGAGATCATAAATGTATAAAGTAATCAATTCCAGCTATTCACACATTCAAACTATGTCCGAGATAAATGTCTGTTTTGTATTTGATTCAGCTTTTGAAAATTGCACCTTCTAAGCTTGTCGGAGAGAGAGAACAGCCAAAGCGGCCTCTCAGTATTGTCAGTGTGTGCTGACAAAAGGGATAGAAATGTGATGTGATGTGTGTGTATGTGTCTGTGTGTGTGTCCACACTAGTTGGTGAGGTTGTTATTAGGTATCTAATGAATATTTCATTATTCAGATTGACGAGGACTCTTATTAAAATATGAAGATGTTGAAATTAATTGTCAATTAGAGGTAGAGTGTCTTAATTTGAGGGGATATAAAAGGGTGCAGCCGAGTGGCAATGTCTGTGTATGTGTGCATGTGTGTTTGTGTGTGGGATGATGTGTTGATCGCAGGGGGATCAGCTGCTATTAACATCTAATGGGAAATCAGGAAGAGGCGTGTTCTGTCACCACTGGAGACGAGCCTCAGGGTCAGGGATTGGAGGAGGAGGGGCAGGGGAGGAGCGTCAGGAATGGAAACAAAGCTTGGCCCCAATTAACAGGGTTCGACTGTTGCCGTGGTGATGTGGCAGGGTTGCAGCGTTAATGAAGTACCTGTTAAACAGCCCCGCCCACTCCAGTCAGTGTAAATGGTACAGAAAGGGGGCAGAGTAAAGAGAAGGCGATTCAAACATGTTACATACATATAGACAACACACACACAGTGGTTTTAATTAGCCGTAAACTAGCAGCCCAGAGAGACTGGGACTACTGGTTCTGTGTGTGTGTGTGTGTGTGTGTGTGTGTGTGTGTGTGTGCAAGGCTCTGCCTAATTGGGCCGTATTGGTCCGTGAAGACTTTGCCACCGCAGAGTGCATGTGTGTTCCCTTCTTACAAACATGCTGTCGTGTGGTTTTGTATTTGTAAGCACAGGGTTAATTGCAGCCAGCGCTCTGTGTATAAATATATGTGCATGTTCAGTGTGTGCGAGTCTGCGGTTCTGCACAAGAATTTTGGCTGCGTGTGGTAAATGGTGGGGACACAAATTCAAAGGTAGTGTTGGAGGCTTTATTTTTTAGGTGATGTGAGTTAACATAGCGCTTCCTGGTTATAGCATCCTATTCTGCTATAAAGGGATTATTGTCAAATTAATGGTTGGAACAATTTTCAGTCATCAGAAAAGTAGTTATGGCCATTGGTACTTTGTGTTTGTTCCATGTATTGCTGAGCAGGGTAGAATCTCAGATGTGTTAATATTCTCACACTACTAGTAGACACAATTGTTTAGAAACTCTTTCCTGGGAGAAATTTGTTATGTATATGACACAAAAGCATTGTCTAATGCAATGATATCACCCGACCCTGATTCTATCTTGTGTAGATGATGCTTCTCTGTAAACAGCAGCAGCACTCAGCAGATGGTGAAGCTTTAAAGTAAACATGAGGGAAGGGTTAATCATGTAAAAAATCAATTTTATCTCCGTGCGGTAAAATAATTATCTTCCCCTATTGCAGAAACTATTAACATTTAAAATAATAATGAATATGCACACCTAAACCTTGTTTACCCCCTTGTCTTTTTTAAACATCACACTAAATACTTTTAAACCAAAGTACAGTAAATTATATGAGAATGAGATATTTTGACAAAATCTAATTAAACTTTTTGTGTGTATTTGGGGAAAAAAGCTGTTGTTTTAAGTTTTCAGTTGATTTAATGGGAAAAACTATGAAACCTCCTTGGCAGCAATAAAAGTTGTTAAAATAAGATGATCACCCTAATTTCTCTGTGTGTGTGTGTGTGTGTGTGTGTGTGTGTAGCTGAACCTGGCTTCCAGTGGCTCTCTGTTAAAGCGGGACAGCGAGGCATACCCAGAGGGTCTTCCTCACCCCCCCACCTCAGCTGCCACCCCCATCACCCCGCTGCGCCAGGGACCCTCGGTCATCAGCTCCTCCAGCCTGCACACACACTCCCACTCCCACTCGCACGGTGTTGGGCCCATACGTAGGCGCAACTCCGACAAGTACTGCACCCCCATCGCCTCAGGTAGACTGTAACATACACACTCTCAGCACCTGCTTTTTTATGTTATCATTATTATTATGTGTGATCTAATTATTGATTCATAATCTACTCATATTGTATATGATTTTTTATCCAGTCTTGACAACTGAATTAGCTGTGCAGAACAAAATACAGCTGACACGTTTTCCAAATGAATTTGTTTTTCATTTCCATATTAGTAACATTTAAATTTGGACAATATTTTACACGTGTCAAAATCCACTGATATTTAAAGTTCACATCAGCTAATTTCAAATTGTTTTGTTTCTTCCAGAGCTAGCTCAGAACTGTGAGTTCTACAAGAACGCTGATGTCAGGCCTCCCTTTACCTACGCCTCTCTTATACGTCATGTAAGTCTCTCCAAAGATCCTTTTCACCATCTCTTCCGTCCATCTGTGTTCTCCTCTAAATCTTGTTGTGCCTCTCTCCGTCCTCAGGCCATACTGGAGTCCCCAGACAGACAGTTGACTCTCAATGAGATCTACAACTGGTTTACACGAAAGTTTGCCTATTTCAGGAGAAACACAGCCACATGGAAGGTAATAGCTTATAACATACACACTCTCCTTTGTGCATTATCCTTCAGGATGTTCTCTTGGCTGGATCTAACTAAAGCAAATTTTAAATGGAAAAATGAAATGTGAACTGATTCCTTTACGTCACTTAAATCCCCAAAACATGCAGTAATAATTTTACCCTGACAGTACATTCAGACGCACTTTAATGTAAATATCCCAAAGCTCAGTTATTATGAAAAACTGAGAATCAACTGAGGGAGGGTGGAAAGCAGACCAATTAGCAAACTAGTTGGGAGTTGTTTAGATGACGGCGAAAACGAGCAGCAGCACATTTAGAAAGTGAAAGTTTAGACTGCGGTTCTGGTTTAAAAGCTGATCTAATGCTGCAAATTAATTGTGGTCTGTGTGCACTGATGAAGCCCCCTGACCCAAGCAGATGCCAGCTGAGACTTGTTAGACCACAATGAGAGAGGCAGGTTTTGTTATTTGAAACATTTGGATTGGCCAAAATGACCTCACTTTGCAGAAAATTGATTCACTTTGAAGGCCTAAGTTTAGCATTTATACTCAGGTTGATAAAAGTACAATAACACACTTGCACGCAAATTTTAAAGCTGACTTTTCTCAGCTCCAAAAGATGTGACTGATTTAACAGTTAGTGGCTGTTTCTGTCCTTTATGAGACACTCTCCTACTGCTCTCTTCCTCTCCCCCTTTCCCACTCTCTCTTTTCTTCTTTCTCTGTCTCTCCCCCTCTCAGCTCTAAACAATTCTCTCACCTCCAACATGGCACATGGAGAGTCGGCCCCACTTAGCCTGGCAGAGCCGTTATGCAGCCTCATTACAGAGACGCACATACAACGCTGACACACACACTTCTAATGATCACACACATTGAATTCTCTCTCTCTCTCTCTCTCTCTCTCTTTCTCTCTCTCTCTCTCTCTCTCTCTCTCTCTCTCACACACACACACACACACACAGACATACACCTGGCCTGATCCCACCATTGTAGGTGCTGACCCATTTCTACAGAAACCTCACACTAATTTGAGTGTCAGTTCCTCCAGAGAGAGAGAAAGTGAGAGAATGAGCAAAGGAGTGAGAGAGACAGGGGGGAGGAGAGACCCCGGCCTTCCTCTAATAGCCCTAAACCAAGGAGGGGTGGGGTGGATGGGTGGGATGATGATGATGGAGGGAGGGTTGCCGAGAAGTTGAAGAGACAGGGCAGCAAGGAATATCTTTACCTCCTCATCTGACTTTTATGAATTTTAACTATTAATGTCTGGTGTCTGCTTCCTGTGCCGTTGGCCTCATGGACCTTTAAATATAGCTCGGCATGGCCTTATGTATTTATATAGCAGCTCAGTGAGTCAAATAGGGCCGCTGAGATGTATGTCCTTTAATAAGCCGTCATATTTCATGAGGACAGCAGCAGTGTCAGGGAGTGGAAGTCATTGATCATAGAAACGAAGGGACAGAGAATGAGGAAGAGACGAGAGAGAGAGAGAGAGAGAGAGAGAAAGAATAGGGTGATTGAGAGGGGAGGAGAAATGAGTGTTGAGTGTTATTCTTAAGGTGCTGCATGATGGGTCAGAGGGGTTTAGCAGAGGTTATATTTTGTGTTTAACTTAGAAAAGCAGTATCCCATTGTTTTTTTCAGGTGCACCGAGTATAAATCACTGTTCTGGGTGATTGGTCCCATGTATAAATAAATTAGACTAGAATAAAATAGAATAGAATTACAATAAAAAATGCAATCAAGACTTTACATATAAGATGTTGACCTCCCGTGGTGGAATGTAACTAAGACGCTCGTACTTTCCATTTCTTCTACTTTATACTTCTTCCGCACAGGAAACTATTATGTTTTTACCCCACTACAGTTATTTCACAGCTTTAGTTACTATGTACTTTGCAGATTAAGATTTTACATATAATGACCTTATAATATATGATACATTGTTATAGATAAATACCAACATTATATAAAATAAAATAGTGGAAAATAGCCCCAACTCGACCAACTACAACAGTAAAATGCACCTTAATGCATCAGTAATGATTATCCAGTAATATAATATGTAATAGTATAGCACACACAGGTGCCCTTTCTCTGCATTATGAGTACTTATACTTTAGATACTTTAAGTACATTTTGCTAATAATACAATTTTCAATGCAAGTCAATTTTTTTAACATTTTAACCGAGCAGTATTGAAGCTTTTGCTTAAGTAAAGGATCAGAATTCTTCATCCATCCATTGTTATCCATCCTATCCCAGCATGTATCAGGCAGAAGCAGAAACACAAGTGGACTGAATACAAGGCTCAAATATTTACAGTATAGAGACATTCACACTTCCAGTAACACCTGTGAAACTAAAATAAATGTTGTCTCTTGTTTTTTTCTTCTTTTTTTGTGATACGTAATTCAATCTTTGTTCCAAAAATTCTGCCTCCAGTTGCCACCCCCCCCTCTCAGCCGTAGGGTGGGGAGATGAGTGGCACATGTGCTGTGACCCACTGTAAATGACTGCTAATGTTTTAACTGGGAGAATTAGGCTTTCATCACGGAGATGAATGCAAATAGCACTGCAATAGCACTGGTGTCTGGCATGTGTGTGTGTGTGTGTGTGTGTGTGTGTGTGTGTGTGTGTTTGCACTGTCAGGGTGGCGGGCGCAGATTGGGGTCAGACTCATTTACAAAACTTAGCATCACGGCTCGGGGGTTGAGGGGATGTGGGGGAGAAAGGGTTCCTCCGCTGATTATGGCTTGTGTAATTACGTGTGTGTGTTTGTATGTGTGTGTGCGTGTGTGTGTGTATCTGCGTGTGTAATTACGGCGAGGAGTGATGCATGCCTGGCCTGTCCCTCCCTCTCGGCTTAGAACAGCGTGTCAGAGAGAATATGCAGGATTTAATTATAGACGAATTAAAATTGGTAATGAAATTGGGCATGAACAAACTACAAATAGCAGATGAAAAGGGAGGCCTGTCCCTGGGGGTGGTGGGGTGGGGGTTATGGGGGGTGGGGGGAGACAAAGATAGCGGTGTGCCTGCCTGCCTGCTTGTCTGAGTGCCTGTGGATGTGTGTGTGTGTGTGTGCTGATGATGACTGATTGTGAAAATTCACAGATAAAAAAATAATGCTACCAGATGTACAGAGAGCAGCTACAGAATGTGTGTGTATAAAAAGTAAAAAAAGAAATAGGACAATTATCCTCAGGTAACACTACTTAAAAGGTAACTCCACACCAAGCTGGAAAGCCCTGCTTGTGCTGAACACAAAGAGTGTTCTTACCTCTAGTTAGGGAAGAATTCTAAGTAAAAGTTTAGCTACTTTTTAAAGACACATTTCCTGCTGGAGTATTATGGAAGTTGTGGAATATCATGGAAATATAAATAGCTCAGACAATTTAAGTCAGCTATGTCTGAAATTAAGAGTGAGTTAGTGAGTAAACTATGTGTCCTTAAAGATAAAGGTCAGAATGCCTTTTGTTCATGCATCCCTAACACGGTGGTCTTCAGGTGTTTCTTTCCACAACGAGGCCGGACTGTTCAGTCCTTCAGAAAGAAACAGAAGAAGTGATTTTAAGGCAAAATTAACTAGATTTGTGTATGAAAACCTGGAGAGGAAAATCACTACAAAAATAAAAATTGAAAACTAAAGAAAATAGATTGAAGTAAAATACTTATGCTAAGGACTTGTTGGTTGATATGCAGTCATGTTAAAGCTCTGCCTCTTTTCCTCCCTCTCTCCCTTTTCCCAGAATGCTGTGCGCCACAACCTGAGTCTGCACAAGTGTTTTGTTCGTGTTGAGAACGTGAAGGGGGCCGTGTGGACTGTGGATGAAGTTGAATACCAAAAGAGGAGACCACCAAAGATGACCGGGTAAGCAAACACGTCACACACATTTGTTTTCTCGGTGCACTGTTGAGGTTGATGCAAGTGTGAGTTTATGGGTACTGGCACTATGATTGCCTAAATTATTACCAAGAGACCAACTCAGCAATCAAATAAAAGAATAAAAAGGGCTGCCAGCTTATCGTGTTCGTACTTTACTGTACGTGTGTGTGTGTTTTTCCCTGTTTGTCGACACCATTAGTAAGCAGCTGTGTGAGATGCAGGAGAGGAAAAAACCTTGTTAGCTTATGTAAACAGATGTTCTTTCCAACCGCCAGAGAAACCAGGGATAATTACACACACATACACACACATACACAGGCACACACACACCTGCACACCAGATATCAGAGACTTTCGTGTGTGTTAAAGCATCTGTTTACAGCCTGTGTATGTTTCTACTTATAACAAACATTTTTGTGATATTTGTCAGAGCGCTTTGGCTGAGGTGACATCTTTTCACATATGCACTCAATCTGTGATTCTCACCCCCCCCCCCCCTTCCCTCTGTGTGTATGTGTGTGTGTGTGTTTGTGTGTGTGTGTGTGTGTGTGTGTGTGCAGAAGTCCCACTCTGGTGAAAAACATGATTTCAGGCCTGGGCTTTGGATCCCTAAACGCCAGCTACCAGGTAAGGAATGCCCTCTCCTTCCCCCATTTCTCTTTTTCTCTCTCTCTCTCTCTCTCTCTCTCTCTCTCTCTTGCACACTCTCACCCACTCACACACATAGCAGCCAATCGCAATCAAGGGCAGTAATATCAATTCCCTCTTATAATTAGCGGATTCCCTAACGATGTTCACACCGCCTTCCTCCTCCTCCTCCTCCTCCTCCTCCTCCAACCCTAGCACACAATCTCACCTCCCACCTCACTTTCTCACATGTGTGCCCCCCCC
>JAVQJD010039559.1:0-17753 GCA_036023655.1 Nannoperca australis | reverse complement strand
ATTTTCTACTGTTTATTATTCTTTTTTCAATAACTTTATTGAGCATTGTAACCGTATCAAAAAGCAATTTCCCTTCTGGGATTAATAAAGTATTTCTGATTCTGATTCTGATTCTGATTTCAAATTTTAGAGAACCCAGAACATTTTGGAGATTGAGATTAGATCTCTCAACACTAAAACAGAGCATTTTAAGGAAAAACAATGCAACTCACAGGTACATGAGAGACTGGAGCCCGATGAAAGTATCCTGGGACAAGATGCTTAGCGGGTTATGATCCAACATCCTGGCACAAAAAAACATAAATTATGCAATCCATTGGCCAAACTTTGTTATTTAATAACAACATTTTTATTAAAAGAATAGTTCAGAATTATGGGGAATTTGCGTGTTTGCTTTCTTACCAAGAATTAGAAGAGAAGATCAATGTTATATGAAACTACAGCCATTAGTTTAGCATAAACAGTGGAAACAGGGTAAAAACAGCGAGCCTGGCTCTGTCCAAAGGTAAAAAAAATCCTCCAACCAGTACCCCTAAATAGGACTAATTAACAAGTTTTATCTTGTTTGTGTAATCTGAACACAAACAGAAATGTAAAGATGACAAGTTGTGATTCTACGGGGCATTATGTAACGTTTTCTTGGCTGGGCACAGTGACTTCCTGGAGTCTTCGCTTGTTGCCTGACTACTTCCCGGTGAAGACTCCAAGCTAACAAGATATGTAGAACATGTTAATAAGTTAATGAGAGGCCTATTTTTAACATTTTCACAGGGACACTCTCCTGGCTCTAGCTTAACATTTAGCATATAAATATGAGGAAGGTATCAAGCTAACTCAAGAAAGCCAATACGTGAACTTCCCAAAATGTCAAAGTATTCCTTTAAAGTAGTGCAGTTAATCTGAGTTGCCTGTACTGACAAGCATTATCTGACAACACCACCATGCGCATATACCATACACATGCCCTACCACCATATGTTCACTGTAGACCTACAGTATGTCACAAATATGTGTTTTCTGGTAATTACTTCTTCTCTGGCTGGTCACTGGATGGACCTCAGAAGAATCATACAGAGCTGACTTCGGATATTTCCCAGTTATATACTGTAACATTAGCTCAAATGTTCGGCAGCTGGTTGACATATTTGGGTTTTTCCTGAGGAGTTGAGGAGGCTAGTGGCATCAGAGTCATTGTGGTTGGACGCCTTTCTTCAAATTGGTAGAAAGACCTGATGACTCAACTCGCACAGATGTACATCATTTATGACTCCTTATGGGTACAAATAAATGCAACTCCAAATGATTCAAAGCACATAAATGGGATTTGTTTCCATGAAGGACTCCTAAACCACAAAATCTAAAAATGAAATTGCAGATGCCTGCAAGGATGTATGGATTTATGAATAAAAGGGGCACTTTTATGAGCACAATAACGTCCTCACACACACATGTACATATACGTAGGTGCATGTGTGTGTTACTCACAGCCACTCTAACTGATGGAGATCACTGAACACACCAGGACTAAGTGCGGATATCAAGTTCTCACTGAGAAACCTGAGGGAAAGAGTGAGAAAAAGAGAGGATGAAAATACATCTTCTAATCAGGTTTCATTGATCTACACAGTGGACAAAAACATACCTACAGTAATATACAAAACACAGTAGAGATTAAACAATTAGTTGATTAATCGATTAAACTACTACTTTGATAACTGATAAATCATCATAATTCAAGCAATAGTGAAAACATTCTCAAGTTTCAGCTTCTCGTATGTCAGCAAATGCTGCTTTTTTGTGCTGCATATATCGTAGTAAACTTCATATCTTTGGGTCTTAGACATTTTGACATTTATAGACTTATGATGAATTGATGAACTGAAAAGAAATGAAGACATTTGAAGTAGCAGGCCTAGTACAGTTACAGACAACATTGATGGGAATTTTCTCACATAAACTTACTTTCTCAACCTGGTTTTGGATTGGCATTTGCGGGTGACAAGATTTTAGGTAATCTACTGAATGCCTGGCTGCCTCTGATATTGTTCTGCTTTCCTTTCACTTTTGTTATTACCTGTGCGTGTTATCTTAGTTTTGCACAGTGTCACAGGGACAGTATGGAGTAAAAAAATATGACAGTCAAAAGTGCTTTAGATCACAATTTCTGTACTTTGTATACAAAATAACCACAAATTGCTCAGTACAAGATGGCTACTCAAAAACTATTCCAGGCTGTGCTCAATGTATGATATATTCTTTACTTTTCAATCTCTCTGTGAAGCTCCTTGAATTCCTTTCATATTAAACATCTTCTGGGGAGATTAACATCATCAATGGAGTGAGTAGGGCACTTACAACTTCTTTAAGTTGTGCAGGCCACTGAAGGCATGTTTGGATATGAACTGGAGGCTGTTGTTCTGCAGAAACCTGGGTAGAGGAAAAAAATGTATCAGAAACTTTACCACTTACAGTTGATCTCTCTCATGCATATAAACATCATATACATACATATAATACATCACATAAAAGCAATTAATACGCTATTTTTAAAGTTATGTCATCATCTGCTGCTGCATGATCGCTTCTTTCCCTTTTCACACTTCAGTAAGACTGACAGGGAAATAAAGTCATCAGCATATTATCCACATGAACACACAGAGGACAGCCATCTGCAGGGTACAATCAGTTGTTCAGATGCAAATTATGACACTTAAAAACACATTAATAACAAGCCAGCAATTACTGACCTTTGACGCATGATTAAAGTTTAAGACGGTGAAAATGTTTGTGCTCACTTAGAGGCTAGTGTTACTCTAGATTCTGCAGACAGACCCGGTTGATGAAAACTATTTATCGTTGTCTACATCATTGCACACTTTGCTACTAAACATCAAAATTGCCCTTGCCCAAGAGCACATGGACAAAATACATTCTTCATTTGTATCAACTTGTGACAACTGTGCCTCTTTGCTTTTTGCAGTGTGCCTTGGCTTAGTGTTTGTCGTGATGATTTATGAGGTTTTTCTCCGTGTAGTATGAAAGGCATCATGACAGGTATAAATGTACCAAAGATGATTAAGAGGTAATAATAAAAACAGATAAAAAAAACTGCATCAGCAAAGAGCATGAGCATGTGTACATTTACATGATATAGTCTTTAAATTATTCAATATTGCGCAAACTCAGTGGTTAATAAACCTTGGAGATGCCAGAAAGACTAGTAACTCTTCCTACGGTTGCCTCATTATCATTTAATAGCATAACATTATCAATAAAACTTATGAGCAAACACATTTTCAAAAGACACAAATGTCTGACTGGCAGGGAGATTTAATGTGTCGCAATGAAATCACACAAATGCACAAAGCATTAATACTGTCAACAAGTTCTGCCATCACATCTACAGTGAGTTAAAACACAGAAAAACAGGAATGATAAAATCGTTTTATGTGAATAACAATTACCATATTTCAAAAACAACAATAACTGTAAAAGTAGATTATGTTGATATGGCAGCACATTATACATTTTTATGTGTATTATGTAATGTGTAGATTTTAGCAAAATCTGTCTAATTGGAATATTATACAAAAGCATAGCTTAAAGGTAATGCACACTGTTTTGAAATAACAAAATACCTAATAGATTCACCCAAAAAATGGGGAGTATTAGGTGTATTATGGTATTATGTGTTCTAATTGCCACACAGTATTGAGTATGTTCCTTGAATAATGTGAATTAATGACGATTATTGGCACTTTTGGCCTCATTTAACTTTTGTCTGTTTCTAATCTTTTGGTGGTATGATGTTTAATACATTTCTTTAAAGAAAAAAGAAAAAAGCAATGTGTATTTACATTTTTTGTGATTAGAAATAGCAGAAATGAGTAGTGTGCAAACGGTTTCTCATTTTTATTCACCTTAAATAATGAAGTTAGAGCCTTGAATGAACAAAAACCTTCTGAATAATTGCGAAAAATAAAATAAATAGATAAATAGATAGAATAATGAATAGAAACATCACATGCAGATTTGCTGGCATAGTCACATGAATGTGAGCTCCATGTGAAAGTTTTCCGCAGGTATTTCTGCCTCCAGAGCTGTGGAGTCTGGATCTGTGGTTGCGCTTGCTGCCCTCGTGCTCCTGCTTAACAGCCTCTTTTGCTATTATTGTTATTGCTCTCATTATTAGCATTGCTTTAATTAGACTATTAGCATTATTTTTATTAATATTAACATCAATACCATTACCACATCTATTACTATACGTCGCTATGTAGCACTGTACTGTATTACTGTATGTTTTCCTTCCTCCTGCTTTCTCTCCTTTGTTATGATATATAAATAAAATTGAATTGAATTGAATTTAAGGTGCTCAATTTCTATTCAAAAACCAAAAGTGTATATTGTGAAGATGTGGAAAACAGCATAAAAATACTTACAGTCTCTCTAGGGATGTGTATTCTGAGAAAACAAAATCCGACAACACTTGGATCTCATTACTCCTCAGTGACCTATAACAGAACCCATAAAATGTCCCAGTTAGAAAAACACAACATTTTGCAATAACAGACACACACGAAGGTGACAGAGACGAGAGAGAGGCAGCAGGAAAGGTCTGAATCACACAAAAACTAAAAGGTCATTTGCTAAAATGCTAACACTAGAGGAATCATCTTCACTAAGAGACTGAAAATGGAGTCCTGCTGAATACCAAGCTTCAAAGAGGCGTAAATGAAGAGACACAGTCCCAGGCAGAGAGGTACCTGCTTGTAATGCGTTTCCACAAAGTCTTCAGACTGTGTTGCTGAATGTCAGATTAAGTTTAGGCAAATGGCACAATAGCTATTAAGCACAGCAATAAATGTGTCACATACTATAAAAACAAAGAGGAACATTTTAGAGGCCATTGTCAATCGGTTATCTATGTCTTCTTATTAAGATCAACAATTTTATGCTGCACTCACATTAAGTTGGGGGACTTGTGAGATAGAAATCTAAAAAAAAGAATTGTTAAAATTGATGTGACAAGGGCCAAGACATCCTGACTTCTAGTCTCTAGTGAGTGGAGCGTCACACCTCTCAGGCTTTTCGTTTAAAACCGGTCCTCTCAGGACTCAAGCTGAGGTCACCCTGATGGCTGATAGTGACTTGATGAAGCCTCTCCAGAGTAACAAGACAACTAAACTAAGTTTTATGTGTACAAGCTGGGAAGACCCCTCTTAATAGCTCTCTTGGAAAAAACATTAGATTTCCTGGTGACCTGTGTGTGTGTGCATGTGTGTGTGGATAGGGGGATAAGCTGTGATTGCAAAGAAAAAAAAGGAGAAATGTGTGTGTGAGAAAATATCAGAAAAAGGAAAATAAGAGTGAAAACTAAAACGAATACAGTTTTTGAATAAATATGCGATACATGCTGGGCCTTTGCTATGATGTGGGTACAACGAAAGTTCCTTTTATGTCTTGACTTTAGTAATTTAGATGGTGGTGCTGGTTCTCAACCTATATGGGTTTAGTCATATTTCAAATCGAACACCAAGCCAGCCTGTCTTCACAGTAATGGGTAAAACTTTGGAATTGGTTCTACAACTAGAAAGCAGCCACTGCAAAGAAGATAAGACAGGAGCAATATGATGTTTTCAGCAGTGTCCAGTCCTGAACTTACTGGAGTTGAACTATGATTTCTGACTGAGGCATAAAGAAAGAAAGTTGAGGGATTATATTACCTAAGAAGGTTTCACTTTTAGAGGAGACGGCATATTAATGAGAATATGGAAATGTAAACGATGCCAGAATATAAATGCCACATAAAGATCAAAGTGAAATATCTTACAAAGATCAAGAGTGTGATGAGTATTGTATGAATGGCATTCTAGTAGAAAGTATAAAACGAAACGCCTCAGTGAAGTCCCCCAGCTATGATTGGCTTTAGACGGATAAATCAGCACAGAGAGAAGGTGAGGATTAAAGATTCAGAGGATGAGAAATAAAGGGCTACAGGTCATTTAATGGATGACCACTCCACCACACCAATCATTTAGGAAAAACAGGGTGCATTCTTTAAATGAAGCATAATGATGAGCTGACATTTAGACGATCAGGTAATTGGAAAGTATCTTTATTTGTTCTCATGCAACTGAGCAATCAATAATGTTAGGATTTTTACTAAGAGACCAAATTGAAAAGTAATGGATGGTTAAATTAAGCTATTACGCTACTCAAACTAGAATGAGTCAGATGCAGAGAAGCTGAGATAGAGATAGATGCAGGGACGTATGTGACATTGTCAATGACGGAAGTTAAATTATCCATCCACACATTGTTGTGACTCTTCAAGTGGGTATAGAAATTGACAGATGGGTGGATGGAAAACAAAAGATAAAATCTTTCTTTTTATTTGCTATTCTAGTCAGTTTCAATCAATAGTTCTTTCATTCAAAAGTGGTGACAGTGGATTTTGTTTAGACATTCTTTATTCTTGACTCAAAAGAAAAGAGAAACACCAGAGAATGCTGTTGGAAAATGTACTTTCCACCCACTAATAAGACATATGAGACAATGAATGCTTAACAGATATGATAGTGAAACAGATTACTGCTGGAATATTGAAACCAATGAATTATGAATAGTCCTGAAATTGGGGAACAAAATAAGATAATGAGCATTTGAGTTTCACATGTTCATGTGTTAATGTATTAATGAAATTAGTTTCACATGCCAGCCCAGCTGCTGGTCTAGTCTCTGAGGACTGTGAGCTCAGAGCGAGTTGGATATCCATGGAGAGAGTAACAAGTATAACCCCTGATCTCTGGCAGGTTGTGACAGATAAAGCTGCTGGTTGCCCCCAACGTCAGAAGCAGGCTGAATAAGTAATAAAGCTGCAGAGACACTCACAAACAACAGAAGGAGTCTCTGCTCAAAGTCATTTCAGCAGATATTATAAACAAGACGAGGCATGTATAATATGAGCTTAGAAAAAACAAAGAGGTGCCAAAGTCGGGTACCAAATAAAGGTCAAAAAGCAGGCGGATGGTTGAAAGTGCTATAATGGCCAAGAATGCATAAATAGCTGAGAGCAAAATCCAACAAAGGGCATAAGAACTTTGTACATTTCAGTGCTATTTAATAATTTGAGTGGAGTCATGATAATTTGATTCCTCTGTTCAGCCAGACCTCTTTGTCAGGAATCTTGTTGTTAATAACTCCCTAAAAAAAACCTAATTCACTTAATGTAAAAAAGAATTACAGTTATCATCTTGGAAAATATTCGTCAAACATGATCAAATAGTTTCCTCAGCTGAAACTGAGCTCAGCTGCTAACTTGCAGAACTTCTTGCAGAACAGAAGCAAAAACCGTAACACAACATTATACATTCTTCAGATCCTGACCTAAAATAACTTCATGAGGAAAGGAGGACTGTGAAGACTTCTCACATTGAACTCAGGTTGATACCCACAAACATAGAAGTACATTACACCCAGAGGACACTTACAGCCAGGTAACATTTGGAGAAAGTAAAGGAACATCCTGCAGGTTGACCTCCACACACTTGACATCTGTCTGTATGCAGTCACAACTCTCTGGATACTCCTGCAGGACTACAAACACACACACACACACACACACACACATACTTTAAAACAGCTTTCATGAATTTGAACTATAATGGCTTATTACAGAATGCTTGGAATTGATAGCACTGGTCATGTGGGACACAACATGAAACCTTTATTGGCCACAAGGGCTTCAATTAATGGTCATTTTCATTCATTAACATAATTTAATTGTTAAAATAAAAATTCCCATCACAGTTTGGGCATAAAAGGGAGAGCACTGGTATCTGACTAGTACACTGGTATCAGTACAGGCAAATAATCTGTGTTGAGGTAAGAAGCTGGTGTGTCCCTACACCCTGCTAAACACTCACAAAACATTATGTAACAATCGTCATCTGATCTGATTTTTGAATGCACAAACATACACACATGCTCAAAGTAAATACTTACACACATTCAAGCATATAGGCATGAATACTCTGTACACACATACTTACAACACTCATTCAGGAGGTACTGGTCCACAGGATTGGCGTTCTGTAGTGTTTGACCAAATAAGTCCGCCCATCCGATGTTGTCCCCTGCAAAGCCAAACAAGGATCAATAGTTAAAATCCAGAGAAGAGCACTCAGCTAGAAAAATGTTTGGCTGAGTAAATGTGTTTAGCACAGTACAGGACAGGATTATCAAGATAATCTTGATCAATTATCATCATCTTTTGTAAAATCATTGCGGTGTTGGATACCATACATTTGCAACTCCTATGACTTCCGCAAGGTTTTGGACTGGTTAACTTTGAATTAGGTCGACGAGAGAAGCTGAAAACATGGTTGTTAAATATTAGAATGAGGCTCAGATCAGCTGTAGATGTTGTTTAATGCAAGACAGCATCAGTGATATAAAGTAGAGCCAAATGGTGTTGTCAAACATGTCGTCTCTGACAGAAAGCCAACACATTCTGTGTGCACACCAACCACAGATTACAGTTGACTACCATTCAAAGCCTCCCCGATTCTGCACTCGAGGCTGTAAGGGAACATAGATAAAAAAAACATATTTGAAGAGTCACTGGTGATGATGAGCAGAAGTGATGGAGAGATTTCTTCACTTCTGGGACAAAGCTATTTAATGGAACATTTCTTTCCTTTAATTTCCCAAAGATTGACTGACTAAACTTTTTCGTATCATACTTGTCTCAGGTTACATCAACATAAATGTCGACTATGAAACTGCCATTTGTCATTAGACGAAATGGCGATATGTGCATAACGTAGGTGAGCATTAGCAGCCCAGTGCTAATGTTAAATTATGTTTTGACCCATCATTAGGCTCCCTCTGATAAGTGACACAATTCTTTAACTCTGGTCTAACTAATGTCTTTAAATTGCCTTTGAATCTGATTCCTACCCCCAGCTAAGCAAAGAAAAGATAACCGTATATCTTCATTGTATCTGCTTAAGCTAAACTACCTTGGCTGGCCCTAAAACAGTTTTATCTGAAAGCCATGGCTCGCTCAGTAGCCCAGTCGCCATCTTTGTTCATCTAGTTCCATTCCTTTCACTTTGTGTCATAGTTGTTGCAACAGCCAATCAACACCCTCACAAAGACCATGCATCGAAATGTGCTGGTGAAATAAAAAAAGATTCTTCCAGCTAATGAACCTTAGAGAAAGTTTCTTCAGGAGGAGTATATTTCTCTCTCTCTCTCTCTCTCTCTTTCTCTCTCAGCCTCAACTTTCAGTCATCTTATTGCTGTCAGTCTTTCAATCTCTTCCTTTCTTTGCTACTGTCAGCTGTCATCTCAGTGCCAGATCAATGCAACCTCCAACCCCTTCCCCTTCAGTTTCATCATAGCCAGTGTCCATGGTGTCCTTCACATCCCTCCTGGTTCTCAGTGACCACCACCACCACCACCGTCTAGATCCCATTGGGGGATATATTCCTGTACGGCTGAAAATGATGATGTCAGAATGGTGTCTAATTGCTAAAGGCTCCTCACATATCTCTTCAACTTTGCCTGTTACGCACACTTTTTTAAGTAAATTAACTTAATTACTCTTTAAGCCTCTCTTTTAATAATTTCTCCCCTGACTGAAGTTGTTACTTGATAAACTAATTGGCTTGTAGTAGAGACAGCACCCCCCTCCTTAACAGCTAATCATAAATGTCAACTGTGAAACTGTGGTATAAAATAATCTACTGAAGGTCATCCTATAATCATCTGAAATTGGCACTAGCGTGCTGATGTACTGTTTGACACAAATCCAACCTCAGCACAATGGTTTAAAAGAAAAAAGGAAAATCCCTCTTATGTGCGACAGATATGAGAGTGGTGCCATTCTTCCTATATAACTCTCGACAGGAAAGAAAATAACTGCCAAAAATGTGAAAGTATTTCTTTAAGGTCTAATAGATACTTCAACACTAGATCCTGAGAGTTTACAGGAGAGCAAGGGGGTGTAAGAGGCCTTGAAAAAAACATGAAAAAACTATACTTGCTCTCAAAAATCTTTCTAATTAAGTATTGCTTAACTCAACTTTAAAAATGAATAAATGTGGTGTATTATGACAAGTTACTTTTCAAAACATTATGATTAATACTAAGCCAAGTGAAAATCTGAAACCTTATTCCTTTTCTCCCTTGCAAAACCTACCAAGACATGAGCGCTGCTGTGAGCACTCGCTAACTGTGCCATCGACAAATATTTCAGCCTCAAGTTGCAGTGCTGTCATGGTTCAGAGGCCAGCTTCACATCAACATGGACTGTTAAAAGGTATTGACTGCTTCACTGCTGCATTATGACATTCATTGTAGTCCACACTTGGGCTCCAGTGGTACATCTTTATGATAGGCTGCCAGAATGGTATAAGTCTATGAGCTCTCCCAGGAGTTTGATTTAGCTTGTTGGTTGAAAGCTGTGCTTTGATGTTGCACATTAATTCATTAATCCACCGACGAGCAGCCTGTTCCTTTGTGAATGGAGGCAAAGACAGCAACAGCCTCCAGCATCTTTGAAAGGTGTCTTTTTGCCTGTGTTTGATATATAAATATGCTGAACCTTTGGTTTATTATTTGTAAAAAACAATATCTCATTCAGTCATCATTGCTACAGTCTGCGGAAAAATCTTCTTGACTTAAAGCTGTAAAATAACTTTGAGTTTGTGGCTCTGGCTTTGACAAAGTTACTGTATATAGCTGCCAAAAAGCTTTTATTGTTTGAGCTACTCTGCAGTTCCGTGCAAGGTCATGGCTGTGAAATTCACCTGTTGTTAGTCCAGTTTAATATGAAGTAAAAAGTCCTCTTTTATTTACTTTTTTCAAATTCTTCAAAACAGTTTGGATTGGGGAGCTAATTTGATAGTTTCTTGATTTTACCTCCTCTCCGCGACTCACGTAATAATGAACTCTCTGCCAATAGTGCACAGCTTGTCTTGGCTTATCTCTTCCTGCAGATCAGCTTGCAGACTTTTGTACATTTGATGGAAAGCGCAGAGGCCATAATGTTGTTGAGCTGAGACTCTGCTTGCAGGAAAACGTCTGAGTTCTCTGTCAGACTCACTGAGATACCAGTGAGAGTTGGCACAGGATTATTTGTGTACCAGAGGGAAGGAATGTAATGACCTCTTGAGGGGGAAAAAATAGAGACAAATACTCATCATGTGAAACTATTAGGTACTGTAAAAATGTTAAAATCACTTATTTTTTGCTGTCAGTATTTCTCGTCCTCTGAAGCCTCCTTGTTTGTTCACCACTGGTTCTAGTTCATGCAACACACACTTACCACAGCCCCGCTCGTCAGCTCCATTGGGACAGTCTCTGTGTCCGTTACACTGCAGAGCCTGTGGGAGGCACTCACTCATGTTCCCACACGGGAACTGGCCGAGGGGGCATCCAGCCCTGCTGGTCAGTAGCGCTGAGGGAGACATGCAGGAAAAAGAATGAGATTACATAGAGCATTCTTACAAATAGCACCAAATATCAGTGGTCATACGTTTTTTACCTGTTAGAAATATTACAGAAAAGCGTGACTTGGCAATAAGTGACGTTACAGAACAAATCTCAGTGATATTCTGCAAGTGGTAGCAGGCAGTTGTAATGTAAGGAATAAGACTTTCACATGAATGATCAGAATTAGATACATGAATAATTGTATGAATGTTTTTTTCTGAATTAACTGAAAATAACCTAAATACTCGATGTTAATTATAATTTTCTTATTTGATTGTGTTCTGCAAAAATACAAAGACAAGGGTTCATAATGTCAGGGCTGGATAGAGGTTATGTTGTTGTTTTTATGATGGTGGTTGGGAGGGAATCTCAGATATTCCCATTAAAATTATAGACAGTTAATTCTGTGGATGATCTATTTGGATCCATTATATCGGGCACTGATAATGAAAAGAGATGTTTAAAAAAACAGTTTTAAATGCTGTGAGCATCACAAATAAAATTATTCGATGATGCCACAACTGCAAATCCTGTGAAACTTTCACACAGGATCGGATGATTAATTAAAAAATAAAAAATAAAATAAAATACATTTTCCCCGACAGCTCTGATGGAGCTCAAGACTCAACCTCACAAAGGCCGCAGTAACAAATTATTTCACTGTAGCCAATAAAATCTGTGTATGACAACGTACCTGTCTGAAGTTTATAAGACTATAGAAGGTACTTTTCCAATTGATCCTGACTGATCCTGTTTCCATGTTGGAGATTATTAATAATCATAAATAATTCATGTTAACTGTTGTATTAATGTTACAGCACGTATCTCACCTCGGAGAAGCTCATGGTGCAACCAAATATATCCGTAAAGCCTGCATCCCATATTTTCATGCACACAAAGCTCGCAAGCTAGTGTGACTGAAGAGAGAATTCATTTATCTCAGTCATTTGAGGTTAATAAACTTTCTCATAGACCTTTAAGATGAAACATTTAGAACTGCTTCACAATTTTATGTTCAAAACATGACTCAGCCACAAGACTCTTCGGGCTTACAGACGTATTTTGGCTGTTAATTTACTGCAGCCTGTCACGTCTCTGGCCCGTAAAACAGATTCCTCAGTACTGCCTGCCAGTGAACACAAAGGCCCAACTCACATCTGCAAGGGCCACATGCAGTATTTCTCCCTTCTTATAGCCTTTTAGAAACAGACCTAAAATCTCTTTCTTGTATATCATCAATGAGTGTGCTTTTTTTCTAATGGCCACAAACATTTTGGGGGAAAGATGTTTCTGCTGCATAACTGAAAGAGAAACAAGCATGCCATTTTTAAATGTTGTTGGACATCCAGAACATAATTCAGAGCATTTGATTTTATTTCAATACTTTGCCTTTAGTGTCTGACTTGTCAGTGTTTCAAGACCATGAATCTAAACACATCGAGATTCCCATAGAAGTACTTACACTGTCATGTTTTGGTTAAATCCCAATCTCTGTGTGACCAGCGCACATCTTTATGCACATTTAAAGCTGCCATTTGTGCACGTGCAATGCTGGAATTTGGGTCTTTGGGTCACAAGGCCCAAACAAACAACTTATCAGGGAACCCCACTGCGTCTAGAGCAGATTATTACAATCAAGACAAATCAGCACCACCTGCTCACACCAGCAACCAAACAAACTGCCAGAAAATCCAGAAACATTATGGGAAAAGAAAAGCTGAGAGCAGTGGGGGAGGCAAATTAGGTCAAAGTTAGGGCTGTGATGGATGAAAAAGTTATAAGAACAAATCACAACACAAAACCGGAAATCAATTTTTATTATTATTTTCCTGCAGGCATCCATGTTTCAAAAACCTTGATCCACCTTGTTCCAGACTTGGAACAATACTTCCTCCCTCTAGCCATGAACAAACAAAGCAGGTAATTGAGTCTAGTGACCTCTGCAGGCAATCACTTTGAGCCTTTTATAAAGGAAATTGATATATTGAACTGAGCTCTGCTTTGATCTCAGATTTGCATTTTGCAATCATGCAAAATACTTCCCCATTAATTTAAATGTTTATGATATAAATATAAACAATTTTCATAATAAGTTTCCTACCAAATGTTCATTTTTCATTTATGCTGACTGCTTACGGAGTGATCTTGCACAAACACTTGCTAAATTATCAGCAAAACAAGAATTAAACATGAATTCCATTTTTAAACTGGCAAAATCTGTGCAGTCAGAGTTTAAAATAGGCATCTGAACTTTATACTTTTATAATCATCCTTGAAACTGATGAGAAAGTGTACTGGAGGGGATACAGGATGCTTATTAAACTGGGGCCCAGCTTCCTCCAAATGCTGCAGATGGTAATGGATCGAGATTTGTAAATGTTGAACAACGAAATAAGTTTTAAAATTCACTGTGAAAGTGTTGAGAGAACTGAGTGCTCTTGATTTTAAAAGTCATTTTCAAACTCATCCCTTTTTCCAGTTGCCATCATGTGTGAAGAGTCAACATACAATTGAATGCACAGCAGAAATACAGCAGGTGTGAATGCCCAAAAAACAATTACAATGATATTTAATGTTCCATCTTTCAAGCTTTTATCTCAGTGGTTATTACCTCCTGTAATGTGTTGACTGCAGAACGCCGGTGTTCCCCTGAACACAAAGTGCTCATGACATTTCCAAAGGCTACTCTTGGTGAGTCAAAGCAGGCCAGATAAATAGCACTTTCAACACTTTGAAAGACTACACATTCTGCTTTGATCTGTGACTTGTGTCTCTTCCCTCAGCGACTCCCTATCAGTCTTAGAATGTGCAAAGAATACAACATGATGAACTAACAAATCTACACATATTAAGTAACACAACAGGAGTATCTGATACCTCTCTATGGTGCAGTGATCACAGCCGTTTGACATCCGCAGTGTAACGTTTTAATCAAAGGCTCAGAACACACACTCAAATTAAATCTGTTGAGATTTGACCTGAGATCTGGCTGCAGGACTTGAGCGATAAAACAAGCCCCATGTATGAAAACAGACAAACGGGGAAAGTACAGAGAGCACTGAGGCACTCCAGAACAAAGACACGGTGTGATGTTTGGTAAATCTGAAATGTTTCCCTCATCTAAAACCAACAAAACATACACAGTTTTAAAATGTCCCAGTTTTCTAGAGTCATCGAAAACTCAGTTACTAGGTGTTACACTGGGTGTTAGGAAGCAATTGAAAGTTTATGGCTAACTTGGTATTCATAGTCATAGAGCTCTGGAGCGAGTGCCGAAAGCAAATTGCATTTTTTAATAGCCATTTATCCTTCCAAATAAAATACAAGTCCTACAATAACTACAATAATCATTGTCCACAAACAAACTCATACTTTAAAGTTTATTTCCATTTAGACTAAAATGAACTGATTTTTCTGTGTGCCTTTTTTTTAAGTTTTAGCTTCAGGTTGCAGTATTATCTGTACCTTAACACCAGCTGCATCATCTCAAAACGTATCTATGCAGGAACATCAACAGAAACATTATTACACTCCCATGTAAAGCTTTGTAGTGACACTGCATAGCTTCAAAGTAAAAAAAAAAAGAAGAAGAACAGTCCGGGTTAAATCCCATTAAATCTTTTTTAGGAAACTTGGACATTGAAAAAAATATGCCATGCTGTATTAGAAAATATGACCTCAAGGAATTTCAAAAGTACTTTACAATTCAATATGACTTCAGTGTGCATTTTCTTCTCTCTGTCGCCATACTGTGTAATTGTAATTCAAAGTACAATGTGACACTTTTGGCGCTTTACACTCCTGACACTTGACACCTTGACACTGACCACAAGGTTTACCCCTATAAATAATGTTTTATTTCAAACCCTGATTGAAAGGAGTATTTCAATCGGCACCAGCCTCTCAAGAGTACACCTGGCCATACGGAGCCGATTTGAACACATCACCTCTCTCTGACACAGCAAACTATCACACATGCAGACTAACACCAAGAAATGACGTAAACCGATGCCAGCGTCTGTAGACCTACAGTCTGGAGGATGATTGCATCACACCTGGGTGCTCATGACAACTATATCTGTTCAATTACCAATGACACAAATCATTACTGATTATGTACCAATGTTGAAAACTTGAAAACTGGTTTTGTTCATACATTTTGCTGTTTGTCTCTGTAGGCTCTGTATCATCAGTCCTCACAATGCACTGGTGTTTCAAACAGAATGCTTAAATCATAAATATAATTACAAGTCACATATAAACTTAATTAAACAATTCAGTTTGCAGTGGAAACATTTTGAAACAAATAGGAATCACTTATAAATCCTCAAATAATCTTGATGGTTGACTGAATCCTGATCCTTGCTACGCAGTCTCTGCTTCACTGGAAACATGCAGAAGGCGGCCCGTCTCTCTGAAGACGGAAAAGACTTGGTCTGACAGATGTCAGCAAAAGTCTGCACACCTTGTGTTATTTGTTTTTGTCTGACGGGAATTAGTCTGAATACATGATCTCAAAGGTTTGCAGAAGAGATTCAGCTGCAGGTCTAGGGGCGTCTTTCTCATTACCATTCCTTCCTCAGTCCCAGAAAATGTCATAGCATTGGTGACTCTGTGGCTGCATTAGATTAATCACATAAACTCACATCCCCGAAGCTGAATTAAAGATGCTCTCTGTCACACTGGTGGAAATTAAAAGTTAAAAACGTTCCTGATTGAGAAAATGAGATGCAGTTTGGAGGCACTGAAGTGTCCTTATTACTGATATTTCTTAGTCATATTCATTCAGAATGGTCACTGTTAAGTGCTAATCCATAGCAATAAACAAAGTGTACAAAGTTATTTTAATGACCAAACTGAAAGCCCTGTGCTTTGGTGTGTGTGCTACATCAACAGGAGTTAACATTGCTAGCATCCCAAATTGTCACCAATCACAACGAATTTCACAGAGATTTCTTAAAGCGTCAAATGCCTCACGGGAATTACCTGTACATTGAACAACAACAGAAATTGCACCACCGATGGGAACAAAACAACACCAACACATACTATATGTCCTGCCTTTGTGTGTCAAAGAAACGCTCATACAAAACCTCATACAAACATTTTGACACAATAGGTGGTCTGACGATGAGTCACAGACTCGGAGGTGGAGGAAGCGTGAGAGGGCATGAATGAATGGAAGATGAATTGGATGGCGAATTTTGAGATATTTACCAGCTCAATCCCCCATTGTCCGGATCCAACATCCAAAAAATTACCAGAGAATAAAGAAATGTCAGTATAATGTTATGTGTATTATATATTAATACGTATTGAATATTTACTGATGACTGGTACTTGTCAATACGTGTTCATTTAAACCTAAAACAATTTCTTATTAGCCCCTTAAAAAGCATCCTGTATTTTATGATGTTGTTCTTCTATCCTTGTGAGGACAGTGGTCTCACAGAATTCAACAATCAGACAGCCTATTTCACGCCTTTCCACCTCCATCTGAACAGAGCAGCAGACAATTATTTGAAGAAATTGGATTCATGTCCAGCTCAAATAACTACAGACCTTATTTAGAGTTAACAACATAGTTTTCCAGTCTCCAGGTCCAGCTGAGGGTTTTGAACCAGCTAAAACAAGCAAATAACTTAATTGATTCAATATCACAGTTTAGAGTGTAACTAATGTTCTGCAGAGCTGTCCACTGTGGACGTCAATGTACATTCACAAAAACACCCTGAGCAACTTGTGATTGAAAAAATAATGCAACGAAAATAAGGGAAAATTACCTCAAACAATAATAGGAATAAGATACAACCTGTAATAAGAGATAGACACATATTGCAGAAAAACTCCAGTGATGCAACACAGATATCATCAAGTACTCGTTTTAGTCATGTAACCTTCTCCTGTCAACATGTTTCTTTACCTCTGATCTCAGTATGGGTCAAGTGGATGAGCAAAAGGATGACAGGTACGTCCATCCTGACGTTTTCCTGCGCTCGCGTCGTCCGGCTTTCAATTCCTCGCACCAAATCCACGATATGGGTTCCCCCTCCCCACCCCCCTTGAAAGCCTGCCAGTCGACAGATAAGTCAGCAGAAGTCCCAGTCGGTCCAACGTGTTAGAGCGTGCCCAACATTGATGAATTGTCTGAAGTAGCGGAGTGGAAAGTGTAAAACGCCCTGTTGCGTAAAAACAGCCACATCCTCTCCACACTGCCGGCTCTCTGAAGACCCTGCAGAAAGCCACCG
>JAVQJD010039554.1:0-30119 GCA_036023655.1 Nannoperca australis | reverse complement strand
CTTGGGGAACTTGGCGGCCATTTTGAAAATGCAAACGATTTGAAAAGAGCGAACAACAAAACACGCAAGACAAACAGTGTAGAACAAGAGAAATGGCAAGAACCTTAAGATACAAAAGGGAGTTGTTGGCTTATCAAAGTAAAAGAACACACTTATACAACTCAGGCTGAGGCAGCCTAAAATTAGGAAGCACATTGGTCCCCCAGCAGATCTTACAATAGGTGTGTTGTAGTTGATGGTAAAGAGAATAGACAGGGCTAGTGTGAGACCCACCAAGGTCCAGGCCCCGACCATGATCAGTATGGCCCCAGTGTCGCTGAATGGGATGTACTCCACCAGCCGCAGAGTGCATGATGTACTTCCTTCTGCAGACCATTCTGTCTCCTCACACTGGATGCAGCTGTAGGCGTTCTCTGTTTTACATAAGAAACAGACAATTTATCATTAAAGTTAAAGATGAAATTTTGAAAGATCCTGTTGGCAAAGAGAGCTCAAACAGTTTAGGATTCAGTGTTAGATGTTACTGTGATACTGTATGTCCTCCTAAAATAAGCTTTTACTTTATGTCACATTTGCTTCCCAGTTTACATTGATATACCCTAGAGGTACTTGTTAACAAGACTAATAATTTATTGCTCTGGTGTAACTGGTGTGTGCAGTGTTCAGAGTGAAAATGGGAGCCAGAAAACAAAAGGTTAAAATGAGCTCCCATCAAGGCCAGAATGACAGCATTGCTTTTACTAATTTTCTTTCTCTCAAGTATAATAATTTACCTGTACTGTTGACATAAGTTCCATTCGGACACATTTCACAGTTGAAGCAGCATTTCTCGAGTCCATTATGCGTTTTTGCATATCCTACAGGACATTCTTTGGAACACTCTGAAATAGGCACCTGTACAATTGTTAGGCAGAAAAGTAAATGTGCTAAAGAATACCATCAGTGGGGGCAAATGATAGAGAGGTAGCAGTAATTATGCCAATAAAGCGTTGTAAATTTCTAAACAAGTTTTATAAAATGTAATCAACATTGAGTGTTATATCTAGACACCCCTGCAAATTACACCATGAACCATCACCTGGTTGATGTTCCTGACATTGTGTATTGCCCCTGTCACAGCTATTACTAAACAAACGTATACTTGTGCACTCATTCACACACATATCCCTGAAGAAGTGGGGAAACCAAAACAACATATTTTTAAATCAAAATATTCTGGCTAAACTCTTGATAGGAAAAGCTTACTTCGTCCTTCGTGTACCATTGAATTTTGGTTGTGTTGATGGAGAAGTATGGTGGATGAAAATTATATAAGCCGACCTCCTCTGCGTCACCCCTTTGGTTCCAGAAAACTATCGAATAGGATCCAAACATGGGGTCGCCATTCTCATCAAACTTAATTCTCTCGTTTAAAAGTGTAAAATTGGACTTCTTCAGCTCTGCTAGAACCTGATGTGGGCACACAAAGTTCAGATGACCATTACTTGCACGAGTTTACAATGGACATTGGAGGTTTTGATTGAATAGGTTTCAAAAACATTACTGTGGAAGGAGGGACTGCAGTGTGATGCCTCCACTTTAGAGGTTCCAGGAAGTGGTTTATTATATGGTACACTCTTCCTCTCTTCTTTGAAATTTCTTGTTAGAGATGTTCAATATTATAGCAATGTTTACAAGGTAATAAGAGTAGAGGACGTAATCAACTGACTCTATACTGAAAGAAGAAATCAGACAAAGCATTTGCACACTGGGTAAACCTGATACAGGTAAACTCCTGGATACAGAAATGTTTCAACCTCACAGAGATCTGAGATTGAAACGTCTCACATGGCTTCACAAAGTCTGACAAAGCTCTCTTTGGGACTGAAACAGTATTGAGGTTTATTTAAAGTATCCCACTGTAAGCCATCAGTAGTACGTGCAGATCTGTTATCTGATTTCTGCTATTTGGTAAAGTTCCTTAGAATTTAAAGGCTTTGCTCACATCTCTTAGACCAGTATTTTGTGTTATAATAAACTTGTCAGAAACACAAATGGACAAGAATCAAATGGTGAGAATAAATAAAATTAATAATCAGATAATTTGTATACTTACCATGTATGGGTACACTGTAATATTACCATTACATCTGCCAGCTCCACATTGCAAGACATTGTGTAAGGCATGAGCGATGGAATATACAGCAGAATATACAGGAAAAGAGAAAGAGGGGTCTGCAGTGATGATATCTTCTGCACTCAGGCTACTGCTGTTGCAAAATTGATTGCAAAACTTATTTTGTTCTGCATTTTCACATTGACTCTGGTTTTTGAAAGAATAGATAAAGTCACTGAAACCAGGTATTGTCTGTCCTCGCTCGGTAACCCCAAGTACGGTTCCAATTTTTTCGATTCCTTTTTCCGTGGGGAGCTTCTTGTCTAAGGACCACGCATCTCCCGCTATCCAGACTTTGTTGGTGACATTCAGTTGTATTGCTGAATTGACGAGAGCTTCAGCAGTCCATTCAGCAGCAAAAACAATAATGACACCTATCCTCTGTGCCTCTATCTGTTTGAATATTTGAGAGTAATTTGTATCGACATTGAGACCTTGGGTGTACGCCAGACAGATGTCAGTGTCATTAATCATGTTTATGAACAAATCCCGTCCATCTTTGCCATAATCATCATCTACGTTAAGGAAAGCAACCCAGCGCCAGTTGAAGTGTTGCAAAATGTTAATAATCACTTCTAGGACGTCTTTATTGGGATGCACTGTTCGTAGGAACGAAGGAAAAATCCGTTTTATTGAAAGGACAGAACTAGCAGCTCCATAACTGACCTGTAAGGAGTAATAGAGAAAGTGTCATTATATTCAGTGAGAATAAATTCTCAAACATTAAAAGCTGTTTAGATTTTAAAAGATTGAAAGCTTTAATGGCTTGATCTATCTGGTAAAAAAGTTGAAATACAATAGTTGGCAACTTTACCATGGGAACTAGATTCATCATGAAGAGTGGGGCTACAGTAATTGTCTCAGTGCTTGTGTAAGTGCCAACCACTGCTATCACTTTGGACAGATTCTTGTGTGGTTCACCCCAAGGTTGGATCAAGCCGTGGGCTGAGATGAGGTTGAAAATACCTGGGAAATTCTGTGCATCTGTGCAGTGGTCAAATATGTTATAGCCGAGAGATACGTTTGGCAGGAGCTTGGTAGAGTTATTGATTTCCTCTACAGAGAATCTCATCAACTGAAACCTCCGATAACTTGACAGAATGAAGGGTTTGCTGTGAACAGAGAACGGACAGCAGGAGAGTGTAAGTATTAGTTTCAAAGTGTTATTTTGCGAAGGCTGTACACATATGGATATCTTAAAGAGGATTTCACGGAACAAGGACTGAGGACGACAATGCCAACTTGATGTCTCTCAACTTTGACAAAATAGCAGTTTATTCAATTGCTTCGGAGGAAATGTGCTTCTAGCGATTGCCATTGAACTGAAGTTGGAAGCAAAACTCTTGAATGTATAAAAAATTGTAATGTTACACTGTGTGTTCTTCCTTCAGAAGGTATCCACTCAGATTTATTATAAAACTCACCTTGGGCAGTCACTGGCTTCTGGTCTGTCATGATAAACATCGGCATCAGCTTCATGAATATCAAAAAGTCCACCTATCAAAAAATCTCCTTCCAGCTGAAACTCTGAGTCTGGGCCTGTGCATTGAGCCGAGGCATGCAGAAGAGATCTCAGGACACACAGAAAAGCAAGAAAATGTTTCATTGTTGTAGTTACCATTCGGATGTGAACTCCAATGGAATTTGCAGCTGCCTTTAGTAAGTTATGAGACACTGGTGATGGGTAAGTATCAGTGATAATTTCCATAAACTTAGGAGTGCATGAGGTGTCAAACAGGTACCTAGGAATGGTTGGTGAATACACAAATCAGTATGCAAAAATTATCTAAACTGCTGCGGGAGAGTTCCTGTGGTGTATACACGCAGGGTTTAACAATCATGAGCATGGAAGTTTAATGGCCCTATGATTAATACATCTATTAATCTTGGAGATCACGCATTCCTGCTTTTGGCAAAATAATCCAAATGCACTCAAGTTTTAAACTTATGTGCAACAAGCATAAAAATATTTTTATTGGAGACACTTACGCTCTATTAGAAAATGTAGGGTTTTAAGTTTACCTTTGTCAATCAATAGTGGCCCAGAGTTGTTTTAGAGAAACTTCTAGAAAGTTATACTTGTCATATTGTTGCGTGATGAAAGGAAAGAGCGATATTAAGGCAGCAAAGTATTTACTAACACTTCTGAATGTGGCTAGTCTTTATGGTGCACATTCATTGTTAATGGTTGAAATGATTTAATTCTCCTCAATGAAAACTTACAAAATATGAAGCCAAGACACCTATGTACCGTTTGAAGGGACACAGCCTCTTTAATAGCATTTGGAGTGAAAAAATTACACTTAAGTTATTAAAATCAAGTTTTTGTTTATAACTGTAGCACAAGAAAACAATAACATGCAATCCATGAGAAACATTTAATTTATCAAATCTAGAACCCAATTAACCAGTTCTGCTTTCATCAATTTAAACTGAAATGGATTTAAACACTTGGAAACAGTATGGTGGTTGGAAGAAAAAACAAAAATAAAAATAATCTCAAAGAAATTTCATATTTTAAAATATATATATATATACAAATCCTCCAGACAACCCTTTCAAACACAAACTTTTTACAGGAAAATGTTTTGATCCCTTACTACAGTGCTGATCAAAGTTTAGTAATGCCAGATAATTCCCAGCATTCTGATAAAAATGGAGAGAAAAAAAAACAGGTTTATAGAAAAGAAAGTGTGATCGCCACCCACTTCATCCATTTGTTATAATAAAAGCTCTCAATCTCAGTTTTCTTATGTTTCCTCTGCAAAAGAAAGAGAACAAAAGATTGCTTGGAATGACTACATTTACCATACCTTTTTTCAAAGTAAACACAGATTATAAAAGGACTACAACTGCTAGTCTACACAAATCGAATTGGACCCCAGGCTTTGAAACACAGATGGGCAAATGTTTCAGAGAAAAGGCCGTTGGGGTGAACGTGTAATTGCTTCACAATTATCTCCGATTAGACCCGGTTAAGAATTGGACCTGAATACTGGTTGTGCACTTTGAAGACACAATATTTTGAATTATCATCAACATAATGGTATAAGAATCTAAGGCAAAGTAAATTAATTGGACTTGCCATTTTAAGCTAAAAGCCCCCTAAAATAATTAAGAAATCTGATTTATAGGGGTGCCCAATGACACGGTATCCCACCTGTTAAACTCTACAAAGGCGCACAAGTGGAAAGATCGGATTTAAGGGGTACTACTGGCAACAGGAGACTAAATGGGCTGGGGTTAGTGACACTCGCTTTAAATTGTGCATTCAATTATGTGGTGGGTGGCTCAAGATTTAAATGAAGTCAGTGATAATCATCCATATTAACGGTTTCTCCACTGGCTGTGCTAGTGAGAAACTGGTAATACAAAGAACTGCATTAGTCGTCAATTCAAGATAAACTTCAATCAAAAAGTATTTGTATTGGCTGTAATCATTTCAATAGAGTTACTATGAAAGGTGTGGGGGGGGGTTTGTCTGTCATGAATGCATATTCAAGTGAAATGTGACTAATTTCTCCAAAGTGTCTGCATTTAGTACCGAAGATAGTTGGTTGAGACACTTGTAAGCCAGAGCAGCCACACACTTACCACAAAAGATGAAATTAATCAACCAGAAGACTGCTGCATTTCCTTCAGGTTTCATTTTACACGTCTAATCATGTTATTTTGATACTAACACTACAGACTTTCAATGTAGAACTTTACAAATAAGTAGGTACCAATATATTAATCAAAAGTTGGCAGATTTATTTCACTTGGGTGAAGGAGATGCACTGAAATTGCCACCATTGAAGAAAAAAGAAAAATAATCACAAATTTCACTGCAAATTTTTTTCAGTGTGGTTCCTTCTTGATGACTTTATACTTACCCCATGGGGTTAAAAAGGCAAAAGGCAGCAAAGTCTCACCTACTACTGAACAAATGCAGACCAATCCTAAAACGATCAGGGTCCTCAAAAAACTAAAAAGAGGGGAAAAAGAAAAAAAGAAAAAATCCTACCCCTTAATAGACAAAGGCAATATTCCCAGACTAATTTGATCCGTACTGCTCATATCCTCAGTCAACACTGTAACCATGGATCAAAACTGATATTTTTAACGTTATGTTTTCATATTACTGTCCCACTTACAAAAAAAAAAAAAAAGGGGAAAAAAAGAAAAGATAATAAATCTCTAACCCTGGTCACTCCTCACTAGCTGTGACCAATACATTTCAAATGAGAAGGAAGGGAAGGGTAAGTGGGAGTTTTTAACTAGCAAAAGGTTTCCCTGTGTCGTCCTTGCCTTTGTATGTCCTCTTCCCATGTGTGAAGGGTAGGTATCTGTACTTGACCATGTGCTAGAGAAGATGGGGAAGAAAAAAAAGGAGAATTGGCAACAGATATTTCAAGGTTTTGCTTTCACATTTCTAACTAAATCTCTCATGTGTTGGAGTAACAATGATTGCTGGTTTTAAAATCAGGCTGATAACAAACGAGCAGGAATTAGCTCTTATTCAGGTTTTCAAGATAAAACAAATGCACTGCATGTAAAGGGTGAACATAAACACCCGTACAATAGCCCTTAAAAACATGTGACTTTTGTGAACGTTAAGATGTTGACTTTTGGAGAAAGTCGGAGGGTTTAACTAATTTCTTCTATACCTTTAGTATACAGTCTGGTTCCTGACATGTCAAACAGCTCAAGTGAGTGGTGCATGAATAGATTTGATTCTTTCCTTTTGCATTTGCTTTACTTTTTGGACAAACTGCAATTTTTGCATTACACTGTGACTCCAGTACAGCCTCAGTGTCAATGTATGTGTGTGTGTGTGTGTGTATAGGTCAGTCAATGTACACTTTTTATTTATTAATTTGTAATTTTTTTTTTTACCTTGATCTGCCTCTTCATGGTGATGCAGAAGAGCATGATGAAGTACATTACAAGTATAGGCCAGAACACTGGCACGTTGAAGGCATCGAAAAATGTGCAAATCATGGCGATGACGATGCCTTTTGTCGCCGAATGCCTGCCAAGAAAAGTAACAAACTCAGTTGTAACAGTGTAACCACATTCCTGACACTGAGGAAGTATACCTCAACAACATCCTCAACTTTAATCCACAGTCATTTATGTGTCGTGAATGTCTAGACACTAAAGGACATTTTGGGATCAATGAGAGTAATCTGAGGGAGGGATTTACGAGTTCATTATGTGAAATAAATCCATATTGGAAAATGCAGGGAAGCACAAGTGGAAACCAAATCTGATGAATAAACTATTCAATACTATTACAGTTATCTCATAATTTAAAAAACAATTTACATTGCCATTTAAAAAAAAAATGTTTGTCAGTGCAGAACCACATATTTTCTTTTCACACACACTAGGCAAATACCAATTGTATGTTGGCTGATGCAAAACTACTTTAATCTCTTCCTGCTTTAGCACACAAGAGGATGCAGAGTTTGCATAAATCCATGACAGTCAGGTAAGGTTTAACACAAACTGTCAATGGGAGAACAGGTAGACTCAGTAGCTTTTTCATTACACCATTTTTATAACTAAAACTGATCAAAGATCTTAATGCTCACTGTTTTTAAAAAATCTCTTTAAGAGAAGGTAATGCTATAGAGAGGATCTACGTATGGCAGGGATGAAGTAAGTTGAGATAGGAAAAAAATGGAGTCACAAGCAAATGGACAGATTAATTCTATCCAGTATCTTTGGTTTGTGTTAACATGCTACCTGCTTTTACAAGACAAACTTTTGGCCACACAGGTCATTTGAAAGAATATCATTTGCAGTCACTCTGTGGATGAAATCGATACGTGTCCGGACCCTAAACTGGACTCACCAGAATTTGAATTCGGGCAATCTCCTGATGAAAGGGCGAAACTCCTCGTTCTGCTTGGTAGGAAGGGATGGGCCGTCATCTGCAGGAGAGATAGGTTGTTAATAAAAAGGAGAAATCTTCAATCATGACTCAGCATTAAGACCAACAGCATCCAAGCCAAAACATAAAAATAAAAAAAACACTATCCTATTCAAAAGTATGATTACGTTTACGTCTGCTGTGGTGTGTTAGCACTTGAGACCACTTGCTAATCAACAGTGTGGCTGGAACTATTTCCTTGGCAGTTATGATAGCTTTGACTTGCAGCGCAGTCTGTTTGGATCCATCCTTCTGCATGGACAGTTACACACTTTCAACCAAACACTTAAAAGAAGGAAATGGACAGAAGTATTCTGTTCTTTTCAGACGACTATATATATATATATATATATATATATATATATATATATATATATATATACACACACACACACACACACACACACATACATATATATATATATATATATATATATATACATACACACACACACACACACTATGAAAGCTTTCGTAACAAATAAGTTGGTGCATACCCGTATCGTCTATAAGAAAGCATTCTTAGTAACATCAGATTTTACTTTGACGCAATTGATTTTGAACATAATTGTGACTAGTCAAAAGCCTAAATGAACAGGCAAGTTAACACCCTCAGAAGGTAAACTAGCGCGAGTGCACAGCATGACCACATTACAAAATACTGATTTGATTTAATCGGTGAGTCAACTTGCCTTCATCAAGCATTGAAGGGTCCACTTTTGGCGATAGAAAAGCAATGAACAGGTTGAGATGGTAGATTCCCAAAGCATATGTTACTATATACCAACCCTGAAAAGCAGCATAAAGACAATCACCACATTAAAAGGCTTTCTGGACATTCCGGCGTAAATACAAAAGTGCACTTTTGTCAGTAAAAATTACACACACAAATGAGCAAAAACATTTTCATGGAAACAGAATGGCAAGGGGACAAAAATGTAAAACACACATATCACTGTAGGGAGGGTCCCCTAAGGTGAAAATCAGCAAAACCCCAAAACAATGAGCCTTAAAAACAACGCAAAACAGTACAACAACAGCACATACTACTAGTAAATAATTAGTACAGGTGAATAAACAGCTCTCAACAAAATTAACATTGCAGGGCATGTGAATCATTTTGCTTTTATGACAACTATTTACAACTTCCATGGGTTACATTTTTTACTTCCCTCAACAAATGACAATATAGCAAATTGGGGAAAAAACTGAAATAAACATGTACCTGTAGTATGTACACTCTGATCATGTAGATAGCAGTAAATAGTAGAGTGGATGCCCATCGCACTGCATAGAATGGTGTTGACTTGTCTAGCCATGACTGATAGATCTGTTACAGAAAATATACAGCAGGAAACAATATGTAGCTATTAGAAGAAGAGAATATCACAGACATACCCTTAGATAATACTCAGAGCCACTGAAAACATTGTCACTTTCACTTTGTGGAGACGGAGTAATATTATAACTGTGCATCCCATGACTATAAAATCACCCTAATTTCTGCTTACAGTAAAGGAATATTAGAATTTAAGTATCCCCTAACCCATGAACCCATGTCTTTCTCTGCCTGACTGACCAGTACAATTGGACAAAATGATGGCCACCTTCCCTCTTACAGTCAGCACTACTATCACCAATGGATCCAAAGATTGAGGAATACTACTACTGGGCGATTATTTAAATTAAAACGTTAAAAACAGGAAACTGAAAGCAGGCAAAGCACTACACTTGAACACTATGCTGCTTATTTGCAATTGATGCAAATAGCACAGGCTAAACCTAAAAATACCACTGCAATTGAACTGTTTCTTCAATTCCAGTGTATTTACTGGAAAACTTCACCTGTTTGTTGTAAATATCTTCTGCTATTGTATGTCTCTGTATCTGAGTGTGCAGTTGTTTTAAAGGACATTTGAAGATGGGCTCTGTGATAACAGGTACAACAGCACTGGTCCGGTAACATTCCAGTACAGAAGCATTTCTAAGAAATAATATATCACTGGCATAACTAAGTCATTTAATAGAAGTGACTTCAATCACCACTGGTTTACTTGACACCCATTTAACATTTTAGCAGCACATCGGAATATTTAAACTTGTTTTAGCAAGGTAATTTAACTTTTTTCTTAATGGTCATGAGATACACAGAAATAAACCCAGTATCAAATAATTTGATCCCCAATTACTTTAACGATTTATGTGTGATCTGAGTGATAGACATGTTACCTGTCCAATCCGTGTGAAAAAGGCAGCGACTACAGATGGTTTCCCATGGATTGACTCCCCAACACTGTCCCCTTCTGACATTCTGCTAGTGAAAAAAAAAACATACCGACACATTTTGATTAGTGGTGCATGAATATAGGCTATTTGGCTTTTCTGACTGAAACAGACTTTATAAGCTGCAGTGGGCAGTACCATTATCTGGCAAGTCTAGCATCTCCCATTCTTGGGTATGTTGGCTGGAATTTCAATCAAGTTTGTAAGACCACATACAGAGCTTTTGTGAGGAGACAACACACGTCAATATTCACTAAAGTTATTTATTGACTTTTTAAGTGATTTTGACTTTTAAGACTTTTAAGTAAGCCTGGCCTTTATAAGTACCTGATATGGGATATTACTTGACCAAGACTCTAAAATGGAAACATGTACACTAGATCTCTGTAACGTCGGATTAATATCTAATTTCTGGCCTCATCTATAATTGTGATGATTACTCAACTAGAGAACTATTAAGAAATAAAAATCTAATTGCATTAGTATCATAATATTGTTATTTTATGAATATTCTTCATCATTATACTTTATGGTATCAGGTGTTAAAATAACCTTCCCTCCTGCAAAGCCTTTTCAAGAGATAGTCCTTAGGGAATAAGGGACCCTGTAAATATGGATGGGATTATGGGAGTTACGGGCCATTAATATCATAAAGATAACATGAGTTAATCTTACAGATCTAGTGCTTATAAAAAGCATCTGGTGAGCTGACAGTGGTACCATGGAAAGATGAAACAGTAAAAAGGACATGAATATTTCGTTCTATATGCACCAGTGCAATAGGTTTGATTGTCTAAATAATTTGCCTGCTTTTGTGTGAAGGTACTGACAAGTATCTCACCCTGTAATGAAAAAGGCAAAGCACCAAGTGAAATTTGTGATCAGCTTTATAAAAAGCAATCCATTTGGAGAAATAAAGAGTAGAATCTGGTGGCAGTATCTGTGTTATGTACTCTTTCAACTGTGATGAAGTGAATCCTGATAGGCAGCAGTCTGACAGGTAACACATGACCCGTTGATCAGAATGATGTCCATGTAAATTACGGACATGGGAAGGGGGGGGGCCTAGAGAATAAAATATAGTCGTCGCTGTGTTAAAAATAACAAGCTACGTAACGATTTTTGTAACTTAAATTGAACTAATGGTGACATATTTGAGCTACTTTTACTTGGGACTTTTGACAGCTTCGTTGAGTTCGTTACGAGTGGAACATGGATTTTGTAATGTTAACGTCAGCCGGTTGCCCACCTTAAACACTGTAGTTTGGGGTCATGCTTCAGATACTGGATTATCAATTTGCAAGTTGTTGGCATAGCTGCCTACATGGCATTTTAATGATTAATTTTGGCATGTAAAATGTGCTTAAAAATAAGTCATGACGGTGTAGGGCTGTTCGTGGTTGTGGCTAACGTTAGCTGCATAACTAGCTAACAGGCTTAGACAGTAACGAATGCAGCTGAGCTAAGTCATATGTATCAAATATGTGCTATCTGGGAAAACCATAACATGGTTATAACTAACATAACTGTTACTAACGTTTAGTCAGTGATATTATTTAAAAGTTACTCACGTTAGCTTACAAATTAGCCTTAGAAATAGTTAGCCATCTAAATGTACATTGCCCTTTGGCCCAAATTACCGCTTGTCTGGGTAATGTAGTTTTAGCAAAGCTTCGGTTACACTCTATCGGCCCTTAAATAAATGTATGCAACTACATTTCCCAGAACTCCAGCGTAACGCGCAATAAAGCCTGGCAAAATAAAATGTAGTTCATGACTCGCTCTTTCCATTGCAATTACTGTTCAATAGGAACACGTTGAACTACAACTACCAGCAAGGAATATGATAATCTGACAACTCACTTCCGGAGATACAGGACTACGTTGACAACGGATCCACAGCTAGCCACCTAGCCCAGTTAGAAATCAAACTATGCTCTAGTAACCACATCTGTACTCACCGAATAATACGATAGTTTTTAACTGTCTTTCTTGCTTCCAATACCTGCCTGCATTTCTTGGTTGTGTTTACAATTGGAGTGAAAATAATCAATGACAGTCCTTTCTTACCTGATACGGCCGCTGTGTCACTACCCGGCTCTACCTAGCTAGCTAAACTAGCCACCTCTCGTGCAAACTGGTGTGAACACGTCAGTACTTCCGCGAGGATTCGAAATAAGGCAGGCAGGGTAGTAGAGCCTCGAAAACGACGAACTACTGATCCTTGATAAAGATTGAAGACTTCCGCAGAGCTTGATTCGGTCTGAATACGGCCTTAAAGCGCGCACACTTCCCTACTCGAGTAATATAAATAAATAACATTTTAAAATCGACGCATGTCTTATTAAATACTGCCTAGATTTAAGCTATACTATACAGTCTATAGGCAAAACTCTTGAAAATTAATCTAAACGTCCATTGGTACGTAATTGGTCTAAAACCTTTTTTTGACTTTGACAGAGAAACATTAACGGAAGGCAAATATTTTAATATCCATGATTTTAAGAAGAAACCCTGAACGTAACAACCTCAGAAACTAATGGACATTGATGAACAGCAATAGTTATATAGATACACATCTTAATAATCCTTACAAAACTGAAAACAAAAAAAGTACCAGGAATATCAAAACAAGCACTATTTATATTTACATTGTGGTAATGTATAATACTGATCATAAGCACAAATAATCCTAGATTATTTTACTTTTAAAGTATTAAAGTGCTCTTTCTTTGACCAGTTGGTGGTTAGTGGGTGAAAGTATGTGTTTCTGTAAGTGAGAATGCCTTTATAAAGAAAATGGCTGCGTGTCAGGTACACACGATTATCATGGTCATGCTACAAAGTCATGAAGTTACTACAAACACATTTGACACCATTGCTAGAACTGCACCATGATTAATCATGTTGGATGGCAATCTAGAAATAAATCTGGAATGTTGCTATTAAATATCCATAAACAAGTGCCATGAAGATACATGCTAGGTACACAACTAGCTATAATTAATGTATGAGGACCTTGCCCTGCAAGGTTTTTCAAAATACACAAAGAAGGATAAAAATGCTACTGTCTCGTCTAGTGTCTTGGTAAACAGGGATAGTATTCTTAATTGATTATTCACAATTCTGATTAAATCCCTTCTATTAATAATAGTATACTTAATAATATACTATTAATAATACTGTTTTAATGCTTTGCCACGTAACTGTTTTGCCATGTGTTTCTATACAAGAATTAACACAGTACTTCCTACGACTTAATAAAAAAGAAATTGATGCAATGTCTAACTTATGATATTACATATGACATATGATATTATGTGTTGACTGTGATTTCCATTAGGATTTTTTTTTATGACTATACACTATTAATACCAAAACCCATGAAACGATAAGGGCATACTGAACTAGAGGTCATCACACTATCATAGCCATGAAAAATATACATGACTATGTGTTCCCGTAGCTATGAGTTCGAGTTCCCATTCAGTCCTATACATGTGGTTCAAACAGGATAACCCATTTTGAATCTAAAGTTTCAACCACATCTAGTCCAAAACATTTACAAGACACAGTATATACATTTGTACAAGTGAAGGAAAACTGAAAAAACAATAAATAAGTCAGCAGATAATTAACTTTGTGTATTCAAACACAAAAGTGAAACTAGCAAGTGGTAAAATGGTGATAGGTCTACTGTGACATTTGTGCGATTGTGCGATTGCCATTTTATGTTCACCATAAAATTTAATGGATGCCGTAAAAGAAAAATGCGTCATGTATTATTGCACAGTGCAACCAAACAACATTTCTTTTTCCATAAAAAATAATATTTTCCTCTTTTAACATGCACTTATCAGAGTCCCAAAAAGTATGTAAGTAAGTAAAGTGTGGCAATAGCATTGCCGTGACAATGCTATTGCCACAGTGGTATTTGCTATTTGGACTTGACGTCCTTTTGTGTCATCTCATGTTCAATCTTTTGGGTGGAACAATTGTTAAAGCACAAAATAACGACTGCACAGGAAAGTGTATTAACACACTGAAAATGTCCCACATTCAAAATGTAACTTGATTCTCTGCAAAATCAGACATAAACATGACAACAACACCTAAAAGTGCATTTAAAAACCCTATGCACATGGTTTTACTCTTTAAATAGGCTGATGCTGACAATATTGGCAAAACAGTCCAAAGATTCTTTTTGGGCTCAGTGAACGTCACTTTCCATGAACTCCTCCTTGATGGAGTTTTTGCTACGTGCCAGCTTGCAGTCGGGCATGTCGAAACCAAAGTCAGCCCACTCATCAGTAGCTGCTGCCATCCCTGACGTTCCAACGCCACCTGACCTGTTGGGGATGGTGATGGTGTGGCGGACACGAAAGTGCACAGCCTCCATGACGCGCTGACGCTGCAGTTCCCCACCGGCAGCCCCGATGGCCGCCATGGCGGAGGCAGCCATGTTGCTGCTGGAGCGAAGAAGCTGCTGGCCATGATAGTCATGGTGATGAGTAGAGGCAGGCAGTTGGAGGTGAGCACCTTGTTTCATGTCCTGCAGACCTCGCCAGATGACAAGGCGAGTCTGCTCCGGTATCTTCAGTGCACTTAAATCCTGGTGAAGGCAGTTAGGTGTTAGGTGAAGTTAGACATGGGAGGAATGTGAGTATGTAGGAGAAAACTACAACAACAAAAAAAGACAGAAAAAATGCATGCAGATTCTGATGCGTTTGCTAATAGATACATAAAATATTATGGGGCCTGCTCATCAAAACATTACTCTAGTTTACATCATCAATAGTCGTCAAAATACATTTTTTTAAATTTTCTAACAGTTTTATGTTCACTGTTTGTTCTTCCATTTGCTGTATCTTTTCCTTTGTTGTAATAGCTCTGTACACATTCAGTTTGTTATTATAATTATTATTTTTATTGTGAGATTGTGCGCGCAGGAGCAGAGTTACCTCCATGGAGAGAGTCTGGAGATGGTAGATAGATTGGACTCCTTGGGAGGTGAAGTACTCGATGAAGTTCTGACAGCCCAGACTGGTTAGAAAACTGTATGGGGAGAAAAGAAGGGCTGCTTAGACTGCCATTAGACCACAGCTACAAAGCTAAAGGATATAATACAAAATAAACTTCATTAACACTGGTGAAAAGTGCAGTTGTGCTTGAGTAGAATGAAGTTCATCCTCACTTGATAATTAGGGTCAGTGTTTATTTTAAGACAGAACTAAATAAAAAGGCACCTCATTCTATTATGTTACATCACTATCTCACTATCTTTTCAAGCTATTATTAGTTTATTTCAAAGCCGAGTGAAAGAATTACGGCACAGATCTGGCCTCAAGTGTACAGAAACGATACATCTTGATAGATGATAAAAAATCATAAACATGCATTTATATTAATGATTCATAAGGCCATTCTTGCTTTGATGAAGAACCTTTATTATAAATACATGAAATGTTAAAGTTTTGGCAACATACAGTGTAAATGAAAAAACCGCTAACTGTGCAATTTAACTGTACAATAAACATAACAATCTAGAAACCAAAAAGGTCGACATAGTCTGCTGTATCAAAAGTGTTAAAATTGCAAAGCAAAGTCTAAGTATTTAAACAACTGCATTGACACATTATCTTAGAAAAAATATGAAAAAAAAACAGTTTAAAATTAAACAGAACCTAAACAATGGAAAATTCTTTTAAAGAAGTTCACTGTAGTGCATTTCAAAAGATGGTTGTATACACAGTGAGTCATTTTAGATGTAAGTTTCTGACACACAATTTGGGCTTTTGGGTGACATAAAAAACCCTCTGGCCACCATAATGGAGGTCTACAACTCTTGAGCAGCTTGGCTGTATGAGCAGAGTGAATAGACATAATTAATTTGATTTTTGTTTTGAATGGGAGGTGATCAACATATCTGATTTAGACACTTAGCATATGCAACTAGTTGGAGCTTGCTAAGGTGTGATCACCAATTGCTTTATAAATTACTTTTGACAGGCTATCAAACACAGGTATCTTTTACTACTGGGTACGTTTTTTATATCACAGTGTGCAAAATTTGGAAACAAACAAAACACACTTTGTCCTTTTATTTAAACATTACTTAGTTAACCTACTCTCATAACACAACCCTTCCAGGTAATGTTTTTTTTTCCAGTTTAGTTGTAATATGTTAAGACATTTCCGTGCAGCCAATTCTCCAGTGGACCTTCATTATGGCACCAGGTTGCGAGGAGATTTGTGATGTAATTGCAAGCCTTTACAAAGCACCCATAATCATATCAACCTGACTGTATAACACAGTTCCACCTAGACACATTTTGCTGCAAAAGAGAAAAAACTGTTTGACCAAATTTGTGTGAACATGGTTGTTTTCAAGATGTTTTGGCATCAACATTGCACCCAATGGTTTTAACCCAACATGTGCATCTGATTGTCTGCTGGCCCTTTACAGGAGGATAAAGAAGGAGTGTCATTGGAGGGTGAGGTACCTGACGAGGCTGGGGTCAGGGTTATACGGAGGGGGCGGGCTGCAGTGGGAAGCAGACACTATAGTCTGACTGCTGTGGCCACCATTCATATCACCATTGGCCTGCATGTGGTGGCTGTTGAGCATGTTTGAACCTGTGAGAAAGGGAGTGGTGATCAATAAAATAATGAGCAGCGAAATAGCACAAAGTACTGTACTACAATGCCATAAATAGGCTTTCTTGGCATTGGTATTTTCTGATCAGAAAACGTTATCGGTTCGAAACATGTGCCTTTTATGAGTACACTGGATTAGATTTGAATCACACATATAGAAACTCACCCATATGAGCAATGGAGGTGGGGGCAGTGGGGTGTTGCTGAGGCTGCTGCCCCACCAGCTGGTTGATTGAGGGCTGTTTGTTGAGGCCTCCGTGGGTATGAAGCTTGTTCATGTTGGACAATGGGGAGTAAGGGGAGGGGGATGCTATATGGTTCCTAGAGAAAAGAAGAGTATGTGGCTGATGTTAGAGGAACGTGTGTGTCTGAGTGTGAAAGACGCTTCAACAGTTTGACGATGACAACACGACTCTAAATTCAGCTTTTTTGATTTGGTTTAAAGAAAGATTTGGTTTTGTGTGTGCATGTGTTAAGTTGATCAAATCTTTTCAGTCACACGTTTATGTATATTATGTAGATATGTGTACCAGGAGGTATTTGTGTGCTTGTGCATGGTGTTGCATAGCGAGTTACTCACGGTCTTTGCAGAAGTTGCTGCTGTGTTTGCTGTCTGTAGGTTTCCACCAGTGGCTGTGGCACCAGCTCCACCAGCTCCAAACTGTCTTTAATCTTCATCAGCAGCTCAAAGTTCTCCCGACCACGAACCTTCACACAAGCACAACACACAAACAAAACATAAGCCGGGTCAGGGAATAATGACTTGTGAGTTTGTCTTCCAAAAATGGTTCATTTGTTTTCAGTGTTTGAAACAATACGATTCTCTTGTAGTCAGCGTATAGGAAGGCATTTAACAGTTTAAAGAGCTAAAATCTCATACATCTAGTCTAAATTATCTCTAAGTCTATATTACACTGTTAACACTATTTTCATGTAAAATGATAAGTGTGTGAAAGGCTCTTACAGGTATATAGTAAATCTCTTCTTCTCCATGCCGCCTCTTCCTCATGTTAATATTTGGACTGGGAATATTTGGCGGACTCTGTTTGAAATCTGCAAACAACAGAAACAGAATCAGAATCAAAAACGCTTTAACACATTTCAAAATCTAGTCTACTGACATTTTGGTCAGTGTTGATTGTTGAGCGTATACCAACAGCCAGACAAGTATCACAATATATGAAAAGTCACCGGACCTTTAACAATTTAAATGTGTAGATAACATTTAATTCAACATACTGCGCTTGTTGGCACTGCCATTTTTGGCCACACTCTCATTCAAGGCCTGTTGTTCCCTGAAGTGGTCCTCGTCTGCTTTGCGGTCTCGGCCAGGACACGCACATATCCGACCTTCAAATGACCTTCTGCCCAACACTTGACCACTGAAGAGATGGTTGGGGATGCATGTTGGAGAAAGAGCTGATGAAATGTATGTTCTACAAAATTGGTATGTCTTTACTGCTCAGTTTTACTTAAGCTTGATGGATCACAATATACACTATGGCTGTAGCCATTCTTTATGCTAATATTCACATTATCATGGTAAATGATACTGATTATATATGTAGTATATATAATCTCATGTAGTATGTTCCCATTGAACTGTAGGTTGGTCATTTTGACTTGTATCATTCAACAAACCTAAGAGACAAAGATCTGATAATTGTTGCATTCAAAAGAAGAACCTTGTTTGAACTGTCTGCATGTATGAATTGTGAATTGTTGACTTACTCCCTGGTTTCCAAAGTGATGATGATGAGGATAGGTCTCCTGTTCATGCCGCCCACACAGCTGCTGTTGCACATAAAATTATACAGGATGGTGGTAAACTCAGTCCCAACCTGAAACACAAAACAATGATTCCCAGCAATAAGTGGATGCTGAGGGATTTAAGTCTTGTTGGTTTAGTCTCGGACAAGTATCAGTTTATGGCTCAAACTATTTCTTTCAAGGTTCACAAGCAAACCTCCCATTTTACAGTAAATGGGACTAATCCATCACCAGAGGGCAGTGTTGCAGTGCACTGTGATGTGCTGGGAGACAACTGTGCTTTTCATTAATCTCCTCAGGTGCTATCAAAGACACGATGATTTCTCACTCTTCTGCTTGTTTGGACATGCCTTGCGTCTTTATTTATAGATGTGCCTCCTACAAAGTACCTCACTGAAATTGACTGTTTCTTTGGTATGAACTCGACACACCCATTGTGTGTCTTGGACATTTGGGCTGATGCATAAAAAGGTAGGGACATCTTTCACATATTGAGACGTATAAACATTTGTCCAATACACATCTATTTTTCAAAGGCTTCCTCTATGTCTTTATGTCTGTGTTACCATCAGCTTAACCCTCGTTTTTAACTGGTATAATAGAAATCATTGAGGTTTAACCTCAAAAGTTGCAAATATTTAGTAGATTCACTTTTGACCTTACTTTTAGATGTTTAAAGTGTGCCTCTATGATACACAGTAGCTGATGAACCACCAACCTGGGGAGCCTCATAGGGCACGAAGACACTCTGCCGGCCAGTGACAGGATCGTCCACGTACTGACCGAGGTTATTCCCCTCCACTCGGATCAGGTGACTGGCTGGGGCTGCTTGACCTGTGGAGAGAATAATGGAAGAAAGGTAAGGACGCAGCTGAGTCAAAGCATCACACATACCAGACACCAGACAGTCTTATTGATTTAAAGTTTAATGCACAAAACGTTTGTGATTAGGGAAAAATTCACGCAAAAGATATGATTAATTAATTATGTATTGCATCCTCTCCTGGGGGATATCAAAACCCATACTTTTTCACCAAACAACATAATAATCGTATTTTGCAATATCACTGGCATATTTGGGGGGAAAGTATAAAATGTAAAATGACCAGGCTTGTTGATCGTACCGTCATTAAAGTCTCGTCCCAGTTCATGGTTGGGGCAGCGTTTGACCACTTCCGTGACATGCTCTGCCTTCTTGTAGACGGGCATGGCTCTGATGATGCTGCCATGTGGAGGAGAGGACGACAGCTTGATTTGGATTGGACAGGTCTTGGCAATCTGACAGTAGAGTTTCTTGAGCAAGGGAGAGTACTGTGTGGGAAAAGGACACACACAGGGCCAGAGAGACTTAAGTCAGTGATCTGAGTTAACAATTTTGTAAAAGAATTAGATACATTAGTTATAAAGTAAATATCAATTAATGCCTTCATGTACTTAAGACATTAAAGACACACAAACTAAGAGTGTGTCTTCATGTAAACACTATCAGTAGCTATAGTAAAGCTAGAGAGGGAAAACATTCTGTTGCTGTGCTGCCACTGACATAAATAATATTTCCAGAGGGGCAATTATTTTTAAATGAAATAGCATTTGATTTGAGCCATTAATCTATCAAGTAATCTATCTGTGCAGCAGCCAAAAAATGTATTTTAAATAATAGAAGACAAGGTGGACTAATAAAGAGCCAGGTGATAAAATGATGATAGAATAGTGGGGTGTGACCACATGACACTGTTATTATCACATAAAATCCTGACTGGAGAACAAATTGTGTCGTTTGGGAAAAGGGAGTGTGTGAAATGAGAGGAAAAGGGAAAATACACAAGGACTGTAAAACAGTCAGGAGTAAATGTACGTCTAAGTGATAAAGGTAATTACTGTGTTATTAGGATGAATAACAATTATTATCTAGCAGACTGGGTTTGTGGGTGGTAATGTGAGATGCTACAACTGGCAGAGAAGAAGCAATAACGACAGTTTGGGAAAACATTTTTGTCTCTCAGTGTGTGTAAAAGCTAAACAAAAGTAAAAATTCTACGTAAATGTAGGAATTTTACTGCCGTCAGCCAGTTACAGAACAGCTTAATGAGAATATGCTTGGCTGTGCTTAAGCCAAGCTTTCCATGATTCCTCAGTTTATGAGCGTTTACACACACACAAGCTGCGTACTTGCATATAGCTGTAAATGCACCGGGACAAGGGATAGAAACGCCTTGACATGCCCCAACGCAATCACAAACTTTAAAAATGAAAATAAATCTCTCCCTCTGGAAATCAAACTGGGACCTTCCATAAAAAAATGGAGAAGACAGTTGTCCTGTGTGGACTTGCAACAAGGGGCATGAAGGCAAATGCATCAGCGCACACTATGGCAGAAAAATTGTTCCAGCAGCTCAAGGTCTGTAACGCTGCATATGAAATAATTTGTATGGCATTCTGCCTTTTTGTAGTCGATAGGTGAGAAAACGCAGAGAGATACAACAAATATGGAGAGAGAGAGAGAGAGAGAGAGAGAGAGAGTCGGATAAATGGCCGTACTTGAACCCATGGTCTGTATCTTAAATGCCTGTGTAGCCAGTATCCCATTTCAAGCACCATTTTCAAAGTTGTTATCTGGTAAATTCCATTAGATCATGCGCCATTTGGTGAATAAAAAAGAATTTGAGCTTCATAGATGAGTATGTGTTTTTTGTTGTTGTTATTAACCATATCTGTTAGCCAAGTATCAATCATCTCTTTTTTGTTACTATCAATGAGTTTCAGAAGATACACAATATAAGCTAAGATTTTATCTTGGAATCATATAAATCCACGTTCCACCAGCTTTACCTTTCATAAAGGGGAATTCCATCAAAGGTTCAGTTTACCCGTCACAATGAGTATTACTCGACCGGACATTCTAAAAAAAAGAAAAACCCAGATGATGTCCTCATTATCTTAGTTTAGGCTTGAGACTAAACAGAAAGCCTGGAATTTAAAAGAAATAGGACTTTAGGAGCAAAAAGATGCTATCTGAGTTACACTATGTGAAGTGAGGCATCCAACTTGAGCTTGATGCATATTAGGAACTAAAAGTCAGGATATCTTGGCCTCTGCAGCTTCAGTTTCAACTATTTTTTCTATTGCATTGACATCAGTTAAATTCTTCAAATTTAAATGTAAGAACTTTTTAGAATTTTTAGAACAGACTTTGATTTGACTCTCCCACCAGACGATGACGGCTGGGAAAGAGTCATTGCTACACCAACAACTGCTTGGATTCCTTGTTGTGACACCGTTACTAAGCCCCTCACAACCACACACACATTGCAAACTCTCTCACACACACACACACACACACACGCCCTTAGCCATGAGCACTCCCTTGAGGGCAATAGAAATACCTGTGCACAACATTACCTTTTCCCACCTTGCTTTACCTGACAAGTCCCAACAGCCCGTCCATACCATCAATAAATAATTTCTCTGAGATGCAACAGTCAGACAGACTTCTTATTTACAGAGCAGGGGACTTTTCCTGTTGCAACGATGACTTCTTGAAAACTGATCCAATGGTTTCCTTTCTAGCATAACCACCACAAAAATAACAGTAACTCTTTCAGTATTTGCAAAGAGAAACATAGGAAATGTGGTTTAATGTTTTATTTGGCATGGTCACAGAAAGGAGTCATTGATATCCAGTCATGGTGGTGGTTTAATGCATTTGTGTTGAAAAATGCAGGCAACCAGCTGACCTTGTGTTTTAGTATCAATAGTACCCAACATCACTAATGCAAAGCTTTATAGAAATTGAGTCGCAAATGTCAAATGTATAAATACATTTTAAAAAACTATGTTTTTAGCATCATTATTACGCAGTAATAATGTCACTTTGACAAAAAAAGCACTGTTCATAATGAAGGACATGTACGACCCTGTGAGCTAATTGGTAATTTACAAAGACAGGTGAACCGAGTAAAACCTCAGGGTGTTTTAAAGTAAAGACTAACTCAAGAGGACTAGGGTTAAAGGCAAAACCATGTCACACAGAAATATTCAAACAATTTAGCTTTACCTAGAGCATTATAATTGAAGCAGATACAGTACTTATGTGTCGCCATGATGGTGCCAACTGTTTTGCAAAAAACCCAGCATTTTAAAATCCTGGTGGCCCAGAATTAAAAGGGACCACTCCAAAAAAAGTTTGGCTCTTTAGCCACAAAAAAAAAATTTTTTTAATAAGTTGCGGAAACAGCAGGCACCAGAGTTTGGTGATATTGTTTTTGAACATTGCAGAGGGCATGAAAAAGTCGTTGCTTTTTGTTTTTTCAGTCTTCCGGGGTGAAGACGCCATGGGAGACGTCTCAACTCGTCCACCACACAGACTAGTATGCACAGGCACGGGCAAGGCATAGGCATGCACATACAGACACACACACACACACACACACACACACACACACACACACACACACACACACACATCTGTGAGATCAACTCAGTGAGTCTTTGTCAGAAGTGAAGCGCAGCATTAATAAAATAACTACAGAATCCAATGTGTATCTTCTTGTACAGACAAGAGATCATGCGGGATGGATAAACTGGGCTTCATTTCAGGACATAGGGAAAGATGAGGGGATGGAGAAGAAGGACAAAAAGATAAACATGATTAGAGAATAGATTATTATAGATTACATGCTTTTTCACTGATCAGAAAATACATTTTTTAAAGTGAATTATTATTATGAAATTAGCAAAGGGAAGAAGAAATAATGGATCACATAAAGACTAAATTGTAAGAGAAAAAAATTCTAAATGTTCAACAATGTTAAGAAATCCTTTAAAATAAACTTTGTCCAACTGCCTAACTTTTCACCAATTTTCAATGATATCTGTTATCAGACTTCTAGTAGCAAATAGATATTGCCTGTAAAAAAAAAACCTTAGCAAAGAACCACCATACTTTTTACCACTAAGGATTATTATGGACAACCAATGTTCACCTCCAGATTCTAGAGCAGGTGTTAATTTTCTTTCGTATAATTTGGATATTGACGTTTTGAAAAGACAATTGACTGAGGAAGGTTTTGCTTTACTACAAACATTTTAATGCAATTTGACCTATAAAATACATGGATGTTTCAGTAGCTCATATATAAATTGAATCAAATGTTCTGGTCTATGGAATAGAACAATCCAGCAGTTCATCACAAAATATTGTGACGAGATCATGACTTTACAAGAGCACTGTATAATGCTCTAAGTAGCTATTTATCTGTCAATTCTCATCACAGTCCCATTGATCAGGTTATTAATGCAACCATCATCCATCCATCTATCCCTGCCTCTACTGGACCAGTGGAGGCAGGTCCTGACAGGCTGCCGGAGACAGGGTGATAATTGCCAGACCGTCATCTATATACACATGCAACAGCTTGCCCGCCGAAAATTTGCTTAACTGTCCAAATATCGAATATGCTTAAGCACACACACACACACACACACACACACACACATAGGCACAAAGAGATGGCATGCATCACACATGTGTACACATCCACACATTTTCGATATAGTCCGTAATGAGATTGGATTCAAAACAATATAGAAATGTGGATTTAGTTGGTTTATCTCTATGAGACTTTGAAGGGGAATAAGGATAGATGTAATGACCTTTAGAGACTTAGAGTTTTTCCAACAACAGCTAAATCTAATAGCTGTAAGTAGTTAGAGTAAGCTCAATAGCTTCATATCGACAGTTATACAGCATACACTCATAAATTGCATTTGCAATACAAATTGATCTAAATCCCACAAACCTGTTTAATTCTGAACAACTTTGTGTATTTGCTTGTGTGTTGATGAAGCACATCTGAACACTGAACTGTGCTTGAAAAATCTTTCTTATTGAGTGTGTTTTCTAAGATCTGGTGCCTGGCAGGAAGGCCAGTGGTAATGTGGCCGCAGATGATGGTTGGGTAAAGAAAGGGAAGGATGTATTGTGAAGGGCGTGTTGGGACCTGTGTCCTAACGGAGAGAGGCTAATAGCTGGGAAAAGAAGCTTCTGACAAGCTACCTTGCATTGCATGCTCAAGCCCGCACCCACTGCATCACACCCCCTCCCACTCCTGACACATACTATGCGCGTGTGCACACACACACACACACACACACACACACACACAAACTAAGTCTGGGTGTATGGAAAGTGGTCTTATTATTTGACAAAGCTGAGGTGTTGGATCTCATTTCCAGCCATGATGACTCTTGCCTGTGTCCAAGCCAAGAATCATATCTTCAAAAGGGAAGAAAGCGGCAAAGTTTCAGAGCTATTATCACTAATGCATGATGTCTTGATGAGACATGAGGGGGACTGGAGGATTACCAGACTAGCTTAACATGGGCTTGAAAGGACTTACTGTATGTGGAAACATTATGACTGTGTCTTCTGTTCCTATCTGCTCCTGGTTTTTGTTCTCTTCTCTTCTCTTCTCTCCTCTCTTCTTCTAAATGGTGAAGCAGATGTGGACTAACTTGGTAGCCAGTTGTGTTTCGCCATTAACCTAACCTCCCATCAATCACTCAAGTCGACAACTCGAGAAGAGGGGATTTGATGAGAAATGGTTGACAGCTACCTTTCTCATAATCTCCCAAAGCACTGCATGCCACCCGCTCTTAGTGGGAGGCAAAAGGGTGGGGGTGGCGAGGTAGGTAGCTAACTGATTATAGTCAATATGCCCCTATGGCATTCGGTATTCCCCACTGCCTGAGGCCACAAGAAATCAGTGATAAACCCGGAGACTGTTAACTTTCTGATTCAAACAAGGCGACTCAGTCTGGTCCACAGTCATCTTTTGTTTTAAAACATGTTCAAACTTGTGCCTTCCACTGAATTTTGCATGAATACACACACTCAGATGTGCATGCACATTAGAAACACGCAAATCCTCATGCACCCCTGGTGTTATTTTTGGGGAATCCCCTCCTATTAGCAAAGACATATTTGTTCTGTGATCATAGTAACCTCTTTTCTATTCAAAACCAACACTACTAACTACAACAACTCACTAACACTATCTGTGCCCCTCAAAAAGCATTTAGCCACTGAGCTCAAACATTGCCTGGCAAACGGTACAGCAGACATATGTAGTGTACTTTTTATCATCTGTAAGTCTTCCTGTAAGACAATCAGTAATATCATATAGTATCCTATGGGATCACACACGATCATACTGCACCTGCATACTGTTTCACACATGAAACATTTTGATGTTCCGTAGCTAGTGAATTATAACACTTAAACACATCTTCTGATACTTTGGCAATCTTATAATCAGGTGTGCAAGATAAAAATAAAGCATTACAGTAAACTCCATAAAAGCTATAAGCAATTACGCGGTCTCTCTTTCATTCTAATCCCTCCTCTTTAATGGCAGCAAAGGCATCTGAATAATCACAGGTTTCCTCACAATCCTTTTTCTGCTGCCTCATCATGTGTATCTTAAGTCACGTGCCAGTCAAAAACTCCTTTGTCTCTCCTCTCCTGGTAACATAAAAAACGCTATGACTTGAATTGTTTAGGAAGGTGGATTCAAAGCCGTTGTCTTTGTTCACAAAATTGGGATCATTTTCAAACTATTGACCATACCAACCGAATCCAATAAGAGGAGTTTTTTCCGTTGCAAATAGGGAGGTGGGACGGCAGGGTGGTGCAGCGAGTAAAGACACTGAATCAGAAGATCTGTTAGCAGGCAATCTTCAGTTCAAAGTACAAAACAAATATGCGGCATTATCAGGCATCTTTGATTTGATGTATTTTTTTAGGCAAGTTATTAGTAACATTCAATACTGTAAGGTAATGGGATATCAGGGAGAATAGGGCAGGTTAAAGCAAATGACAAAGTAGTAGGTATTATGTTTAACCAAACAGGTTGAAACAGGTTTATGTCATATTTCAGCATTTCATTTCATTGCACTAATTTCTCAGGTAAAGAAAACTATACTAATTGTTTTCCTTGGTTTTTGTGAATGTAGTTTAGAATGCGAGAAAGACCTCAGTCAGAGAATGGAAGTGAGAGAAAGGAGATAGTAGACATAATCGAAGAGGGGACAGGGCGAAACTTAAGGCGCCAGAAGTGACAGCCCTGAGTGTATGTTAAGATCAGAAGAAGAAAGAGACAGAGAAAGAAAAGCAGCAGGTCAAAGACCACCACTCTAATGTCCAGAGGGGGATCTTCTTACATCACTGAGGGCTGAGTAAAGGAGCCCACCACACATGGTTGCCTCCAGCAAACACAGCCGCGGAGGAGCCCCTCAGTTGATCACACACACACATACACAGAGTGGAAGAAGTGCAGTTTGTCTCTTGGCTCTCTTGTTTCAGGGAGGTCAACTGTGTGACAGTCGGACGTGACACCTTTCTAGCAGGAGACTTGTTATCAGGTCATGACAAATCACACAGCTCTTGTTTCACCTGTCTCTCACCAGCATCACATCACAAGGCAGTTGTGCGGTTTAGTGAAGACTTGCCCTAAGTTCCGTTTTTTTTTTGTACTTCATTAATTGGTCAAATGTATTAGTGTACTACTACTACTACTACTGCTACTGCTGCTAATGTACTGTGTACTGGTAGTAAGAATAATTATTTTCTTACATTGTGTTTATTACATTATAAATGCATGTAAATGTGTTATATTATTATTGTTGTAGAATAATTGTCCTTTCAAGATGCGGAAGCCTTTTTAATAAGAAGCGTGTCCCAAAAGTTAGAATAACATACAAGATGTTGACTTTCAGTAACTTATACAACAAAAAAAACAGGGTACATCCACAGTATCTTATGTTGATTAAAACTGACAAACAACTGACATACTATAACAGCCTTTTCCAAATACGTGTATCATTACAATGTATTATTATTGCATTGATAATTGACAATTCCTAGACTTAAAATACACTATTTGTGCATATACGCTAAGAAATTCAGTGATATTGTAGGGGAAACTGTTTTTAACTTCTCAACTTATTACTGAACTATGTATTTTACAAGATAAAACTTCTTCTAATGATGGTCTCAGAAGCCAAAATTAACTTTTTTTCAAACTTCTGAGTCAAACATTGTTTTTTTTATAGACTGAGTGCTAGAATAGTCTAAAGAGACAAACACACAAAGGACTAAAAGTTTCTTGACCACATAGCAAACTTTCCCTGATGCATTCATCACACTGGATTTGACTGCAAGAGGTGAGTAGAGGACAAGATGAATCACTGAATGATGCACTACTTTCTCTTGCACGTGACACACCTGCACATGTGCTGGCTTGAGTGAGTGTGTGTGAAACAATGCCTTGCATGCATGTTTATGTGTGTGCAAGATAGTTACTCAGTAAGGCAGAGAGCCCGAAAGAGAAAAAGAAAAAGACAGAGAAACACAGCCACACACAAACAGCATGCCAAAGACAAGAAAGTGTATGTACTCACGGTCCATGTGGCAGACTTGGCAGTGCTGGACTGCTGGAAGGACACCTGGAAGGTGTGCAGTCCGGGGTAGTCGGTGTTAGAGGGGATGGCCGGAGCAGGCGACAGGCCCTCAAAGGTGGAGTTGGGCTGGGAGTAGGGCGAGGGGGTGGGCACGGCCGATGAGGAGGCGTTCTCGGAGCTATAGGGGCTGGCGGACGTCGCACGGCTCCCCAGGCTCTCCATGCTGCTGCTCAGCAAGTTGTATTGGGACTGGGGAGAAAAGAAGAGGGAAGAGAATGAGGGAGGCGAAGAGGGAGGGAGGAGAAAGAGGGAGGTAGGGCACAGGTAGAAGTGCCAGAGAGACAGGGACTTGGCAGCTTAAGGGGAGGTAGGATTACACTGGGCAGCGAGAGTTGTGTTGTGTGTTTGTGTGTGTGTGTGTGTGTGTGTGTGTGTGTGTGAGAGAGGGGGGTGTTTACACATGGAAAATGACTAAGATTTGGTGATAAAATCATCACACAAATGCAGGGACACAACCGTGTGTGCATGTGTGTGTGTGTGTGTGTGTGTGTGTGTGTGTGTGTGAGAGAGAGAGAGCGAGAGTAAATTAGTGGCGGTTGCAGTGAGGTCCCCACAGTAGCCTCCTTGGGCCGATATGAGATGAGTTGTAAAACACAGGTGTAATCTGCTAATTGCCTGCCATTCCCCTCTTGTTTGAAGATTTCTTGAACTGAGGTGTGTGTGGTGACACACTTGTCAAAGTCAATTCACTCTGTGATTCCCATCTATAGCTCTACACAAACTCAGAAGCTTTTTTTAAAGGAGATTTTTTTTAAATCCATGTTCATTTGTTGAGTCCCTGTCACACTACCGGAACAAAAACACAGGAAAGTCAGAGAGTAGAAATAGCCAACTACAGTACTAAGTCCTCTTTCCCACCTTCTGCTTATCAACGTCAAACAATTACTTTCTTTGAACAGTAATGCATCCATTATCCAACCAATTTAACATGAGTTGATTCAGATTTAACCGATCAACACGCAATGATATGAAAACACAAATAATCAAAACCATTCCCAGATTTATCCCTGCTGCCTGTACTGTGTATCAAAAAAACTGACACTGATGGCAGGCTCACACTTATACAACCGCAACATTGCACACACTAACACACACAATTACCCTATAAGCAGAAAAAAAAATTGCATTTTTACCTTCTTTTTCACGTAGTACATCCTCAAGTGCTTTAATCTCATTTGTCAACTCTTCAGTCAAAAACATCCAAACACAGCAAAGCAAAGAGAGTGTGGGACCATAGCCTAACCAAAGAGTTCAAGTGAGGCGTGCATCAGTGGACACACCACACACTTACACACACATACACACAAACATACACAGACACATGTACAGCCAGGACAGGGAAAAGGTGAGGACTGGCGTGGAGAGAGAGATATGATAGACTGAAAGGAGGGGAGAGAAGAAGAGAGGGAAAGAGGGATGGGAACCCAAAAAATGGTACAACGTTCTAATTATGGCATGCCCGGACATATAAGGCAAAGCCGGGGCGCATGTACACACACGCTCTAAAACACCTTTCAAAGGCCTGCACAAAGTAAACACTGTCTGGTCTGACAGAGGGGGGGGGAGAGAGAGTGAGGAAAGTAGAAAAACACATAGAAGAGTTCAAGGGTCAGACCCCCACCACCACCTCACTCTCCACCCAGTATTGTATATCAATACAGCATTAAATCAGCAGTTTAAACACTTTGAATGACTTGAAACAAATCAGTGTGGATCCAGTGTGGATACTGTGTGGAAAATATCTGCATTTTAACTTCTATCAAAAAGCAATTTCCCTTCTGCGATTAATAAAGTATTTCTGATTCTGATTCTGAT
>JAVQJD010039544.1:0-17632 GCA_036023655.1 Nannoperca australis | reverse complement strand
AACATTTGTTCTTCTTGAATCATTTTGTGCACTTTTTTGTTTATTTAAAAATATGTTCATGATGTTCAATGCATTGTTCACAGTTAAAGTTCATAACTGTGAACTGTGAATTTTTTGTCTAAAAACTAAACTTAAAATCTGTCCTGGATTTTAACATGCACATGATTAACTAGTTAACAGTGGAAATCACCAAAAATAATTTAATGTTTCCAGATTTAGAATACTGACGATTCATTCACCTCATAAATCAGGGTTTTATAAGTAAAAAGTATCTATCGGCAATACTGGCCCCGTATTTACTTGGTATCGGATCGATACCAACTGTTGTACCATCGCACATCACTAGTAGTTACCCCGGAGCATCTTCAGGTGTGTGCGTTTTCTAACACAGCCAAGACACGGCACCAAAGAGGGGTGGAGCAGTAGGACCCTGGGCAGCAGCAGCAGCGGCAGCAGCGGCGGGGCAGGGAGCAGGCAGCAGGGAGGAGCCTGAGTACAAACCAAACCAACCTTCCACACCCTGCAGTCTCGAGAAGTTCATCCGCATTCCTACAATATAGACGGACGGACGGCTGGGGCTGGGTAAGGGTGTGCAGAAAGTGAGAATGTTTTGTTCCTGGTTCGTTTTCAGGAAAAGTGAACAGATGTTGTTGTCTTCATGTTAATCTGTGTGTCTGTGTGTGTGTGTTCAAACAGGAGTTTGGAGGGGGTGTGGGCCTGCTGTAGGACTGGAGACCAGAACCTCATCATCAACGCTCTGACAGGTGTTGTTATACCTGACTCATCCTTTCTCTTACCCTGTATGTCTCTCTCACTGTCACCATCTGTTTAAACACAACTCTGTCCCAACAGGAGGGACAGTACCACCTTCAGTTGTGTCTCTGTCAGTGTTATCTTGTCTTCCATGAGGTTGTCTGTCTGTCATGTCCTTCATGGCTTGTCAGTGCCAGGTGTAAACACGGCCTCGGTGTAACTTCAAGCTCAGTTGCAGAACAGAGGAAGTTCTTTATCTGGGTTAGTGCTGTTTCCTCCTGAGAAACTGAAACATTTAGTGTAGACTCATCTGAAGCGTGCAGCGAGTAACTGAAATTACAGTGCCGATGACAAGGTACAACATTACTGTAAAATTACATTACATTACATTACATTTAAGCATTTAGCAGACGCTTTTATTCCAAAATAAGAGCTTTACATCAAGTGCATAGAACCATGATTGAAAACAACAAGACGTCTCATCAGACTTGTAAGGGCATGATGATGCCTGAAATTGCTGAATGTTCAGCCTAGCATGCATATGTTGAAGCTCCATAACCACTCTAATGTCGTTTAATGTAATAACCAGTTATACAAATGCAGTAATGAAAAATGAAAATCATAACCGTCAACATATGACTGCAGTCAAATATGTAAAGATGGATTATACAAAGTCTATTGCAACATCTCAGGACGTTACAATGACGGGGAGTGGTGGGAGGCACTCACAGAGTAAACAGGGACATAAGTTTTGACATCTTGCTAACAAAGCTGTTAGCGTAGCTTCCTGACTTTTAATATGGTTGTAAAAGGTTTATAACAAAGTTCTGACAGCTGACTTAACTCCATCCTGTCCAGGTTGAGTCTCAAATCGTCTTTTTTCTTTTATATTGCACTAGAATTGCATCATTTAGTCCAACCTGGACTTTTACTGTAAAGGTTCAGATTAGTAGTTCTTTGCAGATGATCTGCCTAACTCTCCGTAGCTAAAAGCCTTAAGACAAGCTCTTCACCACACATCAAACTCTTTTCTTAATTTCTTCTCAGTCTCACCATGAGTAAGGCGGGTGGTGATGAAGGTGGTGGAGGCAGTGAAACAGCCAAGCAGCTGGAGACCAAGACTCTGGTGGAGAAGATCCAGAGCAAACTGAGTTCTGCCACTATTGGACCAGGCTGGACTAAAGTTAGTTGTCCCTGCTGTGTACTGGAACATGTGGAGCCGCTGGTTCTGGTGAAGCTCGGAGACAAAGTTCGCCCGGAGACAAAAAGGTGGCTCATCAAGCTGATTGGAGCTCCCCATAAAGATGGAGGTGAGGGCTCGAATAACAGTGATGATCTGCAGGAGTCCTGCAGATCATCACTTGTCTGTCTTCATTGATTGTAGCCTTGCAAAGAAAAACAAACACATCAAACATGCACGAGCCTTTCTCTCTCTCATTATGGAATATATTGCAGGAGAGTGATTGTCTGGATGCCAGATGGTAATGTAGATAAATACAGTTTAATGATTTCTGTGTAAATGTTTGCTACAGATGGATGGTTTGTTTTTTACTAGGGCAGAAAACATATGTCGAAGACAAGAGCAAGCTTGTTTTCTGCAGCTTTGTCAACAATGTATTTCCTTGCAGATAAGCACCGAATTTAATTATTCAAACTATTTTCTTAAAGTGTGAATAGATTCTTCATTTTTGGAATAATAAGATTTAATTGCCATTAAAATGTAAAAATGTAAAAAGAAATATTTAAGTATATATACAATATGTATGTATATATGAATATAATCGCAATGATGAGTTGGAAGAAATTCAATACAGAACATACAACATTGTAATAAACCTAGATGTAAGTGTATTTTTAAATGTTTCGGTAATTAAACAGCAAAAATAAAGAGGACGTCCTGGACAGGACAGAACTGGGCATAAACTTTTATTATAATGAAATTCATGCAGCTGCCAACCAGGTAGGCAGAGGATGACTAGAGAAAGTCCCTGTCCTGTCTTCCTTCAAATGCTGCCCTTGTAGGCCAATAAAGATTGTATGGGCATCAAGCCAATATTTGTCACACAACTGTTGACTCCCAATGTCACTAACATTACTTCCCCTTAGAGCACTGCACACTGCAGAATGCTCTGCAGATACTCATCAAACTCCACCGCAACACAAGCAGTGTTTACAGATGCACTCAGACAACATATACAGAATAAATAGTCCCTTAAACAGTCCTACTCCCAGGCAACCCTGTGGCTAAGAGTAAAATTTAGGCATTTTTCAAGCACTTTCAAGTACCTAAATCAAGAATATCCAGACTCTCAAAGCCTTAATCATCACATCTAAATAGTTACTATAAATGCAAGGAGATAACAAAGAAATATGACGACTGGGTTGTTTCATTTAAAATATTAAAAGATTTTTGGTTTACATGAGTGACTGTGTCGTTGAAACACCAGATTATGTTGAAAATCAAGCATTTTTCAAGGAGTGTATTCAAATTCAAGCACATTCCTAACCTTGAAAATATGACGGTAAAATAAAGCATTTTCCAAACTTTCAAGACTTTGTACAAACCCTGCTTTTCTGGCTTACCATGCTTACTCTGCACTCACCACATCTGTTGTTGTAGAGATTTGGGAAACGTGACTCCAGCCAAACATCAAATATATGGGCAGGTCTTCAAAAGCTTTCTAAAGCTTCACCTAAATTATTTTAAACACTTGCTTCAGAGATGAAAAACAAAAGTGGACTCAGAACTGATTCCCCATAATTAGCTATTTTAGCTAACTGCATAGAGATCTACATCTGGGGCAACTAGCCGGCTAACCAAGCTAGCTGTTTGGCCAACTAGCAAGGTATCTATTCATCTGCAGCAATAACAAACAATTATTACTTTATTTCATAGAGGTGGCGAGTGCAAAGTTAGCACGAATGTAAAAAGAGAACCTTGATGATGGGGGTTAAATCCTGTTCAGTAATCTGCATTTCAAATTACTGTCCATATTCACTCATTTGACAGCTTTTCTTTCACGCTGCTGTTTCTTTTCCTACGTTCCCTCTGTGCTGAACCACCTATACAGCTACCCTGCCTGACAAACATGAGTTTTCTTATCTTTTTCTGTATGCAACCATTATTTGCAATCATTGATCAAATCGACACCACTGCAGCCGCACTATCTGCATTTGCTCTTCCAGTCTAAACTCTTAGATTTGTTTAGTGCTGCACATTTCAATGAGTCACTTTTTTAGCTTTTGCATCAGATATCATGGATCGAGTTTTTTTTTTTTGACCATAATACGCTACACTCCATTCTTCCTTCGTTTCTTCATTTCTTTGCTGATGACACTCAACATTATTTGTCTTTTTTTATAACAAACAGATCATTTTGTCAAGTTTAATGTCACTTCAACACATAAAGCTCAGCTTAGCTAAAGCAGAGCACCCATATTTGTCAGCAAATCATCCCCAAATAATGCAAAACCCTGTCATTTACAGATGCCATCTCTACCACTGCCTGTATGTTTGGATACTATATTAACTACTGAAGGAAGGTTTCTTCCTATTGAAGGCGTGTGACCAGCTCAGTGTGTTACGGATGGGTTCACACACGGGCATGTGAGATTTCCCTGTCACAAATGACGAAACAACAGTTTGAGTACTCTCTCTTTGCTCCACTGTCTCACCCCAGGTGCTGCATTACTGGCACACCCGGGTGAGGACGCCAGCGGTGACATCATCGTGGTCTCTGCCCCGCGCTGTACGTTACTCAGAACCACTGAAGAGTTGGGGCTATGCAAGACTTACCGCAACGGGGACATGGCAGCCTTCTCCGACAACGACAGAGAGCACTTTAAAGATTCAGGTACAGCAGTGGAGCCTTGAATGAACACACTTTACATGTTGAAACCACAACATAAGAGAAGATGTGTATGTTAGTTCTAAAATACAGCTTTCACCAAAGCCTTTTCTCTGTAGCACAAAGAAAAAGGGCAACGGGCAAAGTTTTACTGTCTCAATGTTTACTTTACCTGTTGCTCGGGTCTCCATCTGTTGGGATGATTGCAATCGAAGTTGGTAAAAACATTCATGTTGTCCACAGAATGAATTATAATACCATGGGTGAATATCCAGTGTCAGCAATTGGTCCAAGACTTTGGTTTATGAAAATACCTACAAAACTAATGTGAAACCCATCAGTCTCAGCTGTGCTTTATGTTGTGTGCTAGCTAATGTTAGCATGCTACCATGGTAAATGTAGATGATACAGTAATATGGTATGCATGCATGTTACATACTGAACATCAGAATTTTTGTATTGGCATTGTGCGCACGTTAGCATGCTAATGTTAGCAATTAGCTCAAAGCACAACTGTGTCTAAGAACAGCCTCACAGAGCTGCTAGCATGGCTTTTAAAAGCTGTATTTTTCATTCTTGTGTGCTTGTTTCCATGCATCACTGCTTAAATCCATGTATCTATCCATGTGTGTGACAGACAACGTGGAGGTGTTCCTGACGCTGGCGGAGCGGCAGTACATAGTGAAGTATGAGTTGGACGGTATGCGGGCTCAGAGAGACCTGAAAATACCTGGCCTGCCAGACAGCTTCACACTGCATCAGCGAAACAACATCTGTGAGTGCTCTCACTGTGTGTTTACATCAGTGTGGGTTAGACAGGATGCACACACTGGAAAAACAACCGCTGAGAAAAATACTTTATTACTGGAGCAATGTGGAGACAATCTGCCAGTGAGTGGGAGGACTTCTGTTCTTTTCAATTTGTTACTTAATTTAATCATTTCAATGAATGCCTCAGGGCAAAGATGACAACACACACAAACAACTTAACAGCTGAAGAGCCCCCTGTGTTAAGACATTTTCTGCAGTGCACTCTTCTCATCACCTTGTAAACTCCCTCCCAGTTAATATACTCTGTTTAGATCAGAGTAAAATCATCTATTAGGATTTAGTTTTTTGGACATATTGACATTGATATATGTTGTAAATATTAGTTGCTGCCTGACTGCATTCAGCCAGTATCCAGCTGTACTCTGTGTATCAACGTCTTGCTGAGCTCAGCTGTTCTTCTCTCCTCACTTTCGATCAAGAAATTGCTTCAGTCAGCATCAGCCTCAGTGTGTGTGTGTGTGTGTGTGTGTGTGTGTGTAACTGTATATGTGTGAATTAGTGGCTGCTTACTTGAAAAACTGTCCCTCTGTCACCCCTGTTCTCAAGTCTGTCTGGGTTAAAGTGTTGCTTTGATGTCACGTGTGTTAAAGCGAGCGTTGTTGCAGGGCAGAAGCTCGGGTCAGCTGGTGTTATTGTGGACACGTTTCCCCTCCACAACCCGGGCAAACTGAAGGAACTCAGTAAAACCTGGTACTCTGGGAACCAGCTGGCTCAGCCGCTGGGTGAGTGGAAATACAACACACACAAACACACTACCACATGACTGCTTGCACGCGTGCAGATACGGATGCAAATATGGTCCTTGTTTTTCCTGCTCGTGTCACCCATGAGAGGAGATCACAATAGATTGCTACGTGGGTGACAGCTTCTGTTTTTTGGTTTGTTTTGAACTGTGTATGCACTGACACCAGACACATCTGTCTACTGCCCTGTTCAGATTCAGTCAATGGGTATTTTGGAAGCTCTGTGGGTTTCTACTTCAGCTTCCTTGACTTCTACACCTGGTCTCTGCTCCTACCAGCGATACTGGGCCTGTCCATCACATACTTCTCAGGTAGGTGTGTGGATTTATCATTTAGTTTTGTTTATGTATACTGTGTAAGGTGTTTAGGACATCTTTAGCACTCATCATCACATCATTTTACCATTAGAATGGAGGCATACTCATTACTTGTCTAAGCACAAGCTACTAGAGGAACTTAGTTAGAACTTACCTGTTCACACCTTGATTAGTATCATAAAGCTGCAGTTATTTTTATAAGTAAGTTATTTAATGTTAACAGCACATATTGCAAGGTGGAGCAGCTTTAAATGACTGAATACTGAGGAAGCAGGAAACTTTATTCTAGTAGACTGCCAGCAGCATGCTCATTGTGCGATACTTTACCCCAAAAGATAACTATGGTACAAGAGAGGATTGCAACAATGCCAAAGGTCCGCCAGGCTAATGGCCCTATGAGGCTATAATACTCCTTGCTATTCTTATCTGCGGAAGCCAAGAATATCTGTAGGCAATCATTTTGTTTAATTCCATTATCTTGAAATCTAGATCATAATTATCTTGTTATCTTGAGAAAACAACCATTTGTTTCATAAGCTAGTTATTCCGCATAACCACAAAACAGCTTTGTTATCTTGAGATAATGAGGTCATTAACTCATAATCTTGAGAAAACTGATCAAATCAAAATATTGCTACCTGGTCTTTTTCAGCTTCTGTTCTTATCCTTTACCACCCCTGGGACCTGGGGCTACCATGTTCAGCTTGGTGGCAACAGAAAGACTATTTTGTTAAGTGTTAGCATAAGATAGCAATGTTAGTATTGCGCTCAAAGCAAGGCTTACATTGGTAGCATGTTAACATACCTATTGTTATACTGTTAACATTAAGACATGTTACAATGATAACATTAGCAGATAGCTGTTAGCATATTGTCATGTTAACATGGTAACATGTAGGGCCTATGCTAATTTCTAAGTTTGAGAATGCAGGGTGCAGACCAGTGTGGTGAACGCAACTTCAGTACACTAATCTTTTCCACAAAATGTTTTCAGCTGTGTTTCCACATCTGGGTACCTGATGTTGTTTTTGGTCCCCCCACATACTGTCCTTTGGTCATGTCACTCATAGTATACATAAAATAACGTAAATTACTATTTAATAAAGTTATTTTACTAAAAATAATAAATTACTATCATATTTATAAAAAACGTTTTAATAAAACATTTACAATCATGGTAACATGCAAACTGTTAGCGTATGCTTTATGTTGATGTGTTGACTTTAGAATGGTACCAAGTTAACAAGTCATTTAGGATGGATGATGTATTCTAACTCAGTCTTTATCCAGTGCACTGAGCTGAGCAGCTGTGTGGTGAAAAACAAACTAACTGGACACTAAGTTCTTCTTTGTCCATCACAGGTGAGGTTCAGAGTACAAGTGCAGAAGATGACTCAGGGCCAGTTGTGGGCGGTCACATGATCCTGGCGCTGTTCAGCATGCTCTGGTCCACGCTGTTTATGGAGCTGTGGAAGCGTCGGAGCGCCTCCCTGTCCTACCGATGGGGGACCCTGCAACTGGCAGACCGCTTTGCGGAGCCGCGGCCCGGTTTCCACGGCGAGATTGGGGTGAACCCTGTGACGGGTCGTGTGGAGCCACTCTTTCCTGAATGGCAGAGGGACCTGCGCATAGCAGTGGTGTCAGTACCAGTGGTGGGGCTGTTTCTAGGTAGGACTTGAGTTTTAAAGTCCAATCGAATGAATTCATCAGTGCATGTTACAGAGCTGACTCATTAGTTGCTTTATTCTATAACTCGAGTAAAAGAAGGTCTGCAGAGTGAAAAAACACCAAGTCAGTGTCAACTGAGGATTAAGCGATATAGACGGGTGAAGCATGTGAAAGTACTTCAATGCAGAAAAGTCTGCTCTGCTGTTTTAAATCTCAGCCCTGCCTCTGTCCTCATGTCTCCTGCCCTGTCTCCTCCTGCAGGGTTGGTGGTACTGGGTATGGTTTGTTTCTACTGGACGGAGGCTCAGGTGCAACAGCTACACAAAGACTGGGGCTCCCTGCTGTCCCACGTTTTGCTCTACCTGCCTTCAATGCTTCACATCGTCTACACAAACATGCTAGCGACTGTTTACAAGAAGGTGGCACAGTCTCTGACTGAATATGGTGAGTATGACGTGGGGAGGATGAAGAGTGGCAATAAAATGTGTCTGATGCTGATGATGGTGCATCGAAGAATTGGAGGCAAAGATGCAGTCAGGTCAGGGGGGAAGTGTTATGTGACAGTGACACAGTCATTTAGCTGATCAGGTTATACATCAATAATGATTAGCCATTGATCAACCTTATATTTCCCTCTAGAGAACCACAGAGAGGAGTCTGCCTTCGAGAACCATCTGACAGCCAAAGTGTTGGTGGTCAGTTCCTCCTCTTCTGTCCAACCATTAGCTCTTAGCTCCTCTTCACCCAGCAGGCTCTTTCACCGGGCTCTTTGCTCTCTTCCCCCAGTTCACCTTCTTCAACTACTTTGCGGTGCTCTTCCACATCGCCTTCGTCAAGCAGGATGTGCCTTTGCTTCGTAAGGTAACAGCTGAGCTCTACAAATGTTGGTCTCAGTAAAGTATTGTGCCGTAGCGCCCTTTGTTGCACGTTTGTTTGCTGTCTACTTTCTCAGTCAAGCTGTCCAATAAAGGTGACAAATGTACCCCCCCCCCTCAGTGAATGAAATAAAAAGGCTTCCTGAGTGACAATAAATCCCCATATTCTCTTTGTCTAAAGCGTCTAGCGTCTCTGCTGATAGTGTCCCAGCTGGTGAACCAGGTGACAGAGGTGGTCATACCCTTCCTGGTGGACTGGTTCATCAGCGCCCCCCATAGGAGAGAGAGTGAAGACGATCCACAGGAGGACAAATTTAGGAACCAAAGCGCCCTGCCTGCTTTCCCTGTGAGTGTACAGTAGAACAAAACAGGGATTCAAATACAGTCTGGCAGCGTAAGACACGGCTTCTTGTTTCACCACAGGGCCTGTTTGGAGAGTACATCGAGCTCCTGGTGCAGTTTGGGTATTTGAGTCTTTTCTCCTGCGTGTATCCCCTGACCGCCCTACTGCTGCTCATCAACAACCTTACGGAGATCCGAACGGACGCCTACAAGATCTGCAAACTCTTTCGCAAACCCTTCACCCCGCCTGTGGCCAGCATGGGTGTGTGGCAGGTTAGCAGAACACACGGCGCACAATAGAAATGGGATGCAGCCGGTATGTCACGCTCAGCCAGTTATGAGTGGGCCGCTCACGCCATTGTCTTGTGTTTCAGATCGCATTCGAGGTCCTGAGTTTTGTCTCCGTCGTGTCCAACTGCTGGCTGCTGCTGCTGTCACCGTGGTTACAAAGGCAGCTTCAGGAGAGCAGTATGAGCAGCACAAACATTCTGCTGCTGGCTGTTTTGTTGGAGGTAAGGAGGAGGACGGAGAGGTCATTAGTGAGAGTCACATTGGAAGTACTCATGTCTGTGTGTGATATTTTTGCCTCTGTGCGTATTCTGCAGCATGTGCTGATCCTGGTTAAGGTCGTCTTGGCGGTGCTGATCCCTGATGAACCGGACTGGATCCGAAAAAAGAGAGAGCGTATTGAGTACACATCCATGCAGGCCTTGAGACAGCTGGTGAACTCCTCATACATTTCATTGTTTAGCATTTTGGTGTTCTCCTTCATCCGTGTGACAGCCTTTCTTTCTTCTCTTCTAGAAGCTGGAGTCCTGATTGCGTTTCCACGTGTTGAAGTGGTGCTTTTTGTTGTTCCCGTGCTGAGCGGCTACAACCTGAAGATAGAGCATCAACCTCAAAGTTGTGTGGACCGAGACAGGAAAAGTCTTGGATCTCCAGCAGGGTCCACACTACTGTGACTCTAATACTCCCCCTGTATACTTTTTAAATCTTTCTGCTGCTCTCACTAATGTACATGGTCTTCTGCAATGTACAACATTTGAAATGCATAGATTACATATTACATGTACACTGTAAGTGCAATTGAATCGAGCAGCTAAAAGGTGTTTTTTTCCCCAATATAAGATAGCAAAGGGAATGTAGGCAATGGGTCATGTGGGGTTTGTTCACATTTAATGAGGGAACAGGGACAGGTTGGATTATTTGATGTTACTGGCAGGGGACTAGGTGCCATCACCTAGTGAAAAGCTAGATTTAGTGTTCAAGTGACAGTGTCATCATTGGAGTCATTGTCATAAGACAAAAAGCAGCAAGTGTGAATAAATATTTGCATCTAAAGGGTTCCTCGTAGTAATGAATCCACAGAGAATAATCACTTAACAGTGCAGCTCAACAGAGCATTTTAGCACATTTTAGCTCATTGTTTTTGGTTTTCTGGCCCACTCTCATCAACCTGTGTTCAGTTAAAAAAGCTCTGATAAACCCACTGTGCGATACCTGCTCAGCACCAAGTTAGCATCGAGCTAAAAAGAGAGTGAATATTGGACATTTGTCAGGTGGCCAGAAACACAACTCCAAATGAATGATAATGTTGCTCCATATCTGCTGGAACTGTTTGCTGACAAGTTAGCCATATCAACATTTTAAGGAGATAATATGTTACAGTGATGTTGCGTTTACAGCGTGCTGTGCTGCCCCCAAGTAGCCAAAAATAAGTTTAGTTTTGTTTACGACTCCATCAAATGGAGAAAAACAGTAGAGAGTATTCTGTAATATTGCTTCATAAATGTTCTACAATAATGGGTTCATTATCTGTTATTGGACTAAATTCACTTTCTTATCTGAATTGACATTTGCTTCTTGTTGAGCACTTAGTGGAACATGTAGCACTTGTACCCTCCCTCGATGATACTGTCCTCTCCTTAAAGAATCACTGTGCTGTGAGTACAGTAAACTATTTGCCAAGATTCCATTTGCAGGAAACATGATGCAGCGCTACCAAGGAACCGCTTTGTGCTTTGCTATTAGAAATGCTTTATTTTTTATGTGTGGATTTCATTCTCTACTGCCTTGTCTGTGTGTTGTGTGCATCTAAGAGTGACTACTTGAGTTCACCTTATAGTCGGATACTTTACAGTCACGAGACACTATGAGTCTTCACTGTTTGCTCTTCACTGCTGGCAGACTTAACTTAATATAATGAATGTGCAGATAAATCCACTGGGGAAGTCCACCATTTGTTCCGTACTTACTTAACAGCAGTGTATTTTTCACTATATAAGTTATTGTTTTTAGGCAGCCACCAGGAGGCACTATACACTTTCCATTTTATTCCACATGCAGCTTTTTCACAAGACCTGCAAATTGCAGAAGGACTGATTCAGTAAAGACGCAGCCGGATGGTGAAACTTCCTCAAGGGGCTGCATCCTGACACAAATCATAAACCTGTGTGTGTGTGTGTGTGTGTGTGTGTGTGTGAGAGAGAGAGATACTGTATTGCTGTGATTATTTACTTTCAGACAATGTGGTCCCAGGATCAGGATTGTGGAGATGTTTCCTGGTTGTCCTACATTAAAGTCACAGAGGGAAAATGGCTGGTTTTTGTGTCTGCTGTTTTATGAAGAGTTAGTGTGTGAAAGCCTCTCCAACCCACTGACGAAACTAATTACATTTACTCCAGATTTTGAGGTACTTTACTTAAGTATTGCTATTTGATACTACCTACTTTATGTGGCTACTCCATTACATTTCTGTGGGACATATTGTATTTTTTAGTCTGCTACCTTTATTTGAGCTACAGTCTCTAGTTACTTTACTAGAGCTGAAATGAGTCAATCAAAAGAAAATGTGAAAATCGATTAACTATTGAAGTAATTTCCAGGCAACTATATTGTAGTTTGTTACAGTTCCCTGCCCCACACAGTGTTGGTAATTTACTAAATGCTTTTTTTTTGTCCTCACATGAACGTTTGGCTTATCATCACGTATCAGAATAGCATCGCCTGAGGTATTATCAGCTTTAGAAGCATGGCCGGATTGACCTACTGTGGAGCTCCATGGGAAAAATGAACTATGGGAGTCTATTTTCTTACCCCACTTTCTTTCCACTCTCTGCGCTGTGTGTATCCTGTTACATATCGTTTCAGTTCATATTGTGATTTAGTGGTGCACATTTTCAAACACATGCAATTTATTGACATACAGTGACCCTGGGGCTTTCTGGGCCACATTTCCCCACGCTGCCCGGTTAGTAATCTAGCCTTGTCGAGAAGGGGGTATTTAGTTTCCAGTGTGTGTGTGGGAGAAACTACACTGTACAGTCACCATGTCCACATTCTCCATAAAATCAGCACACTGCACGCATTCATCCTGTTGATTTAATCCATTTTAATAAATAAATACAGAAAAATAAGTTCATGGCTCCATAGAGACGTGGTCCTAGTTACAAAGCAGGTCAGTAGACACAGACGCACTGAGGAGAGACAGACTGCAATCACACAGGAACAAATAATGGGATTTTTATCCCTCTTCTGCACAGATTGTATGCTTCCATGGTTGATGAAATATGAGTGATAATCAGATTTCACGTGGCATGTGCTCCCCTATATAGGCAGGGAGGTTAGGTAAAAAATACAATTACTTGTACTCATGAAACTTCAGTGACTGACAGAAATAAGCTCTGTTTAGTGAACTATAGGAGGAAGATGTAACTTATTGTACAGCTTTGGCCTTTTAACTTTACAAAATGTTACATGTCTGATCGGAGCTTCAACACAGGAAAAATACAGTGTATGAGAAAATATAGAGGCATTATACTGTAAAATAACACCATACAGAGAGACTCATCCGCTCCACAATAATACATCAACAGATCCACCCATCATCAGGATACTGCTTGTAAAAAGCTACTGTGTGCAATTGATCATTCAGTCGGATACCTAGGGTACATACAGTTACACAAGAACAATGTCCGGTCAGATCCAACACACGTGGAGGTATATTGTGATAAATAACAGTAATAACATGCACAAAGTCACACATCTCTTCAGTATCAAATATCAAGGAATGTCTTCTTAACATCCGAAACAAAAATGTTATGATCAAATATTGTTAAACTGTTCAGTTGATTAAAAACGAGTTCAAAATAAAATGGAAGACCTGCATCCTGATCATTGATCCTATCAAGAGTATTATACAGTATGTTAGGACAAGTCATTACATCAAGACTTTAGGATTAAGAGAACAGAATCGTATCACCATCTCAGTCTTAGGCATATATTACACAGTATCATAACAGTCTTTCTTTAATAGAGCTTATATTAAGAGCTTTTAAACCAATGAGAAGCAGGTTGTGCAAAGGGAACAGGAAACGAGTGCTACTCTGTAGCAGATGCTGGTCCGAAGTTTATTCTGACTCATATGTTATCAAATATGAAATCATGGATCTACTGAGTGCTAGACCATTTTTACTTTTAGAGCTTTTTACAGTTAGAACCAAAATGACACAGTGGACATGTACAGTATGAAACCCATTTTATCGTCGTAGGCACCTGTTAAACAAACAAAACAGACTATAGCTTATTCAAAAAGGGTTGCAGTCATTCTGTCTGCCTCTCGCTGTCCTCTTCTCTCCTTCCTGTCGGTCCAGTGCTGTTTCAAAACTACAGATTGGACACAGTCCAGTCATTGTAATTCTATGGTTGCTCCTGTACACAGCAGCAAATACATGAGGTTTTACTAAGTCAGACTACTGTGCTGTACACCACCTCTAGCTTAACACGATGTGTATTACACGAGCACAATGCTAGGACTGAGTGTGTGTGGGTATGGAGCTGTACACTGGGTGTTTGCATGCTGGGGGCCTTTGCTCTCTTGCTTCGAGGTCTGTGCAGCAGAAAGGCTCGGCGGGGAGCTCAGCGGCTCGCCGCTTCACCAGGTTTGTGCCCTGTAGCCAGCCACCTGCCACCTGCTAAACAGCCTGCGTGTCCCGAGTGAGCGGCGCCTCGCAGGCAGCACCCGGGCTGCTTTCACTTAGAGCACATGGCAGCAGTTGTACTGAGCCAGCGGCAGGATCTTGGGCTTGTTGTGTGTCGGGATGTTGAAGGCCAGAGCTTTCTCACACAGAGGGAACTGGAAGAGTCTCTCACGCAGCTTTATGCTGTGTCGTTTCCCCTGCTCTGCCTTCGGGCCAGCCTCATCGCGGGTCCCCAAAGCATTGTGGGGTTGAGATCTGTCTGTTACGAGGTCAGCTCTTCCGCCCTCCTCCATTTTCTCGCCTTCTTCTTGCGCCGCTTTCTCGTTCAGGATTAGTTTGACAGAGGACACGGGGATGGAGGAGACAGAGGATTCGGGGAGGAGAGGGGGGGGTTTGCTGGTGTTGTTGTTTGGTTCTGTCTCCTCATCCTGTCCTGTCTCTGGGCTCGTGGAGTCTGGCTGCCCCTGACAGCACGGTACCCCCAAGCAAGGCGGAGATGATGGTGGTGAGACTTCAGGAGTCTGACTGAGCGGCTTGTCTCCATGACCGACTGGCTGCTCTGAAATCACACACCCACTGTCTCCTTTCTCTATTTCTATCTCCATCTCCGCCATCTCTCCCTGCTCCTCCTCGTCCTCCTCCATTATCTCCACCGAGCTTCCTAATTCTTTTTGTTCCTCTTCCCTGCACTCTTGATCATCTGCTCCATCAAGCATCTCCACAGCTTCTTCCTCCGGCTCTGCTACTAACAAAGATGCCAAACCTTCACCCTCTTTTGACAAGCTGCCCACCTCCTCCTCCTCCTCCTCCTCTTCTTCTTCTTCCTCTTCCTCACAGATCTGCTGTAGCGCAGGCAGGCTCTTGATGACCGGAGGCTCTTCAGCCAGAGGTGGACGGAGGGTAAAGCTGAGGCTAGGCTGCCAGGGTCCAGGGAAAGCCTGCTGAGGCGGGGGCCTCGCGGCGAGCAGGTCCCCACACTCTGGCACTCCTGAGCGGGGAGAGCTGGGAGAGAGGGCCCCTGAGAGCCAGTGCGGCGGGGCCTCTGGGCTGAGCAGGGCGTTGTCCAGCCCATGCAGCCAGTGATGAGCATCGATCTCCTCGAGCGAAGCGCGGCGAGATGGATCCTTCTGGAGCATCCTGGAGATCAGACTGGTGGGGGGGAAGACAGAGAGCTTTATCGTTTCATGGAAAAGATATCAACCATTACAGAAAGTGAACTGACACAGAGAACGACCTGAGCTACATCTGATCGAGACCTCCACACATCTTACTGATACTGATTGTGAGTTTCTAATGTCCAGGAGGTTGTTCTGTTCTATTCTGCTCCTTTTCTCAAGTCAAATACAGCATCATGTGACCGAGGGCTAAGTCATATGCCAAGTGCTGGTTCAGATGTTCCAGGATATGTTTGCAGCCGCAGATAATCTAACAAACCACTTGGTTGCGGCGCATGTATGCCTGTTGCCTTCTAGATATGTGGAAATCGGGGTATAAAAGGCATTCAGGCATTCATTCATTTTTGGGGCTCTATTTTTTTTTTACACGGATTAATACTCTACCGAGTATTTATGCCACCATGGTGGTGTATGTAGGATTGTCACTCAGTGCTACAGTGTGGCTCAATGATGTGTTTTTAATGTACAATGGAGCTCTGTGAAACAGAGATAGATCAGGCTTTGATACACACAACCCGTTGTTCACGGTTGGTTTTGGTCTTTTCATTTGATTTGTGTAGAGCCCACATATTTTTATTTTATATGTTTCAGGGTCATGGTCATCAAGTATGTTGAAAAACCAGTAAAGACAATGTGGCCTAGAATTATCACGTGTTTACAGTTTTTGAGTTCTTTGTGAATTTCTCTTGGAGATCTATCTATCTATCTATCTATCTATCTTTCTTACCTGCAGTATATAACAACAATTCCCTGCCAGCCACCTACTTCCTCTACTGATCAGTCCTCTGTTAAGTCAATTGTGAGTTAATATAATGATCAGGAAGACTGTGTTTTGAGGTTTGTACGTCATTCACTCTCCAAAGCTGCAGCAACAGATCAAACTGTATTGATGTATTAGATGAAGTCCTGTGAGCTGAGAACAGTGTGTATGCGTGTGTGTGTGTGTGTGTATGTGTTTTGGTTGGACATGCGAGGAGGAGTGGAGGTGAAGTGAGAAGACACACGAGTACATGCGAGTTGTGTTTTGATCCAGGGGTGTGTTTGTGAGCCTCTGACGAGACAGAAATACGGTTGAAGGTTCAAGGCCTCAGATGTTTTTGTGTGACAGAAAACAAAAGCTGATAACTCGCTGTTTAAAGCCAAGAGGGCATTCGGTGCGAGAACTGTATTTGCGGCAGGGGGGAGAAGCCTCTGACACAAATGGGACACTAACATTATCCACTGAAACACACACACTAATGAGAGGATTTCACGGTCAGTAGCTTCTGAAGGCAGGCTGACCCGCCACATCTATTCAACAGCAGAGACGGAATAAGTGAATGAAGAATCAATTTACTATTAAGAAATAGTTACCCACAGATAATAAAATCTTAGTATTTTACAGACACTTCTCAGAGGTCTGCGTGTCATCCATCAGTACTCACTCTCTGCAGTCGTCTGAGACATGTTCGGGGACGCAGTAGCGACAGTCCAGAATCATGACCAGAGTCTCACTGTCGTTGGTTTCCTGGAAAGGAGGGACTCCACACACCAACATGTACAGGATCACCCCGAGAGACCAGATATCTGGAACACACACACAGATAAGCATAAGAATTAGCCTTAAATAGCGAACCATCTCAGGCCTTAAAATAGCCTTCACTCCCTCTGCTATCAGATCATATTTAGAAATCTGTGAGCCTCACAAGGGGTATTTTTAAATATTTGTCCTTTTTGAGTTTGACTTGAAAACACCTGGTAGTTATTTTCCGAAGTAGCTGACAGATGAGGTGAAAATCTGATTTGATCTAGAATCTGATCTAAACGGATCAAGTCTGGATCACGGTCAAAATAACGGCACTGTGCAACCTCTATTTTCTCTCGCCTTCTCTGACAGAGAGTCAGAGGTCGGGGTGTTGAGTCCTTCATGAGTTTACATCCGGTTATTACTCAATGAAATGAGGAAAGTGCGTGACTAACAGCTGGATGTCCGGTTCTATGTGTCTAAAGTATAGAAACCTACGCTGAAGACGGCTGAACTTGGCCTTGACCCCAGACTCAAACACACACACACACACACACACACACACACACACACACACACACACACACACACACACAC